>ML812598.1:5721-20818 GCA_009831015.1 Picea engelmannii
ATTAGAGTTTTGGATGCCATATAATCAAATATATTGTATTGTAAATGATAAAAGTTAATACAATGAGTTAGATGTATGGCTCTAAACATTTGTTGGTTTTTCCGGTTAAGGGTTTCCAAGGTAAACTTTTGAGTACTGTCTGTAAATGCTATTGTTTTCCTTTCTTTTTTATAAAGAATCTGTGTGCATTGTTATATTGTTAATGTTTAAAATGTACAAGATCAAAGTTTAGAAAACTTTGCTTCTACTTCTGTAAGAGACTTTGTGAAAATGTCTGCAACTTGATCCTCTGTAGGACAATAGCACACTTCGAGAATGCGATCTTGAAGAAGCTTTCTGATGACGTGCATTTGTATCTCAATGTGTTTGATGTGTTGATGTTGAATTGGATCTTTGACAAGATGAATGACATTTTGATTATTGCACTAGAGTGGTCGAATGTTGTTGTTGGAATCCAAACTTTGAAACATGGCTTCTTGACTTGCATTGACTGTTACTCGATACTCTACTTCTACTAAAGAAAGAGCAAGAGCAAGAGCATGTTGCTTTTACAAGCCCAAGTGGCACGTCCGGAGCCAATATTGAAAATGTAACCTACAATGGACTTCTAATTATCAAGGTCATCAGCCCAATCATAATAAGTGAAACCAACCAACAAAGGAGTCCCCCTGAACTATAATGTATCTCACACTGAATTGTACTCCAAATATAACGAAGTATCCTTTTTGTTGCTTTCCAATGGCTCTTATGGGGTGTTTGCATACACTAGACAATGATACCAACAACAAAAGAAATATCAAGATGGATATGAGTCAAATACCAAAGGATGTCAATTAATTGACAATGCAAAGTGGCATCTACTTCAGGTGTAGTACAAGTGGTAGAAAGTTTGACTCCAAACTAACATGAAGATGAGGTTGGTTTACAATTTTCCATGTGAAAGTGGAGAAGAATGTTATATGCATACTTAGAATGGGAAAGGGAAATTTATTTTTTGGTTTGCAACAATTGGAGGCCAAGAAAATAGTGTGAATGTCTTAAGTTTGTCATTTCAGTTTCTTCTTGTTGATGATTACAGTGTCGTGAGAGATACTCCAGGATGCGTTCTCCTCTGAGACTGAGTTGAGTCGACCTGAGAGGAAGCCGAGTGTTGGGCACACCCACGTGATGGGGCATCGTTCTCCTCTGTGTGAGAGTTGAGTCATCCCCTAGTGGTTGGGGATCATTCTCCTCTGGAGAGTTGAGTCATCCCCCAGTGGTTGGGGCATTGTTCTCCTCTGGAGAGTTGAGTCGTCCCCCAGTGGTTGGGTGTGTCCATATGATGGGTGTATCGTTCTCCTCTATGTGAGAGTTGAGACGATGTGGTACTCCAGATGATTTTGTTAAGTATGGTGTCCCTGTGGCTAAGCACACGTGGACGTGTCCCTAGTGGCTGAGCACTAGTGAACATGTGGATCTCTTGCTATATTGTCTAAGAGTAAGATTTACATGTAACCGTAATTGTGTTGTAAAGTGTACAAGTCAACACCACCATGTAAAGATAATTAATATTGTAATTATTAATTATATTTATTATAGTATTAAGTTGTACAGGTCGACCCTATTGTGCCAATAAACACATCATTTGATGTGATAAGTTTTTCATAAATAAAGGTGGATCCCCATTGAGGATTACACACTCATCATTGTGTCATCTCATGATTTCAGTAGTTGAGGTTTGAAATTATGAGAACTGCAACACTCTTTTGTGTGCTAGGTTTGGTGGTGGATGGGGGATCTTCTCTTGAGAATATAGCAAAGGATTGTTGGGTTTTCTTCCCTTGTGTAGAAGAGTTTCCCATGATATTTCTTGTGTTCTTGTGCATGGTTATTCTTCTTGTGATCTTGGTTTACTGCAGCTAGTTATTGTTGATGCAGTCATTGGTTATGGTTGTAGCTCATGCTAAACAGTAATAAAATAAAATTGCATCAGCTTACCATACAATTCAACACTTCTTAAGGTTGAATCTCACACGAGATAAAAGATTGGGGTCACTACCAGTGAGTATAAGGTCATCAACATAAAGAACATGGATTATGAGATGGTTATTTTATTGGTAGACATTGGGGTTAAAATGACATCTATGAAAGCAAGTGTCAAGAAGAAAACTATCCATTTTAGCATACCAAGTCTGTGCAACTTGCTTAAGACCACAAAGAGATTTCTTAAGGTGCAAACAACTTTGGAGTCATTTTGACTATAGTTAGGAGGTTGTTCCATGTAAATTTATTCTTACAAATCCCCATGCAATAATGCAGATTTGACATCGATTTGATGGACCCTCCCATTTATATGAAGTGATAAGGGCTAGAACAAGGCAAATGGAATTCATTTTGGCTATGGGGGCAAATGTTTCATTATAGTCAATTCCTTCAACTTGAGAAAATCATTTGGCAACTAACTGGGGCTTTTGTCTTTCAACACTTCCATTTGATGCCTACTTAGTTCCATACACCCATTTACATCTAATAAGATTTCTTTCTTTTCGAAGATACAAGATCCCAAGTATTGTTCGCCATTAAAGAATGATATTCTTCATTCATGTTGTGTCCCAATTGAGATGGTTAGAATCTTTTGCAAATGCTTTTGGATCATGATTCTCTGAGACTTGAGCCAAAAGAGAGGAGGCTCACTAGCAGTGTGAACATGTAAGACGCTAATTTGAAGGATCACCAACAAAATCATCAGTGGCTTCATGTTATACGAACCCATCTAGGAAGCTATGGTGCTAGTGTAGGTTCATGTTCAATGGACCCAATTGGAGGAAGATGAGTAGGGAGAGGTGGATTTTCATCCTCACTACCATCATTTGAAGAAGAAACTAAAATAGGAACACAAGCATAAAAGTTGGGAATAGAAGATGGCTTGAAGGTTGAAGATGACACAAATGTCGAATTAGACTTGGAAGCCAAGAGACCTTAATCAAATTTAACATCTCTCCTAATAATAATTTCAATGGAATGAGATTGAAGGAGTTTATAACTTTTTACATCTTTAGAGTATCCAACAAAAATGCACTTCTTAATCTTAGGTTGTAATGCTTTCCTTTTCACATCGGGAATGTGAGCCCATGCTTCACTATCAAACACATGAAAGTGACTTACATTTGGTTTAATTTTACTTCATGATTTTTCTAGTGTTGTGTCTTTTAAAGCCTCTATGGGAGTGTGTGATTTACTATGCAATTTACACAATTAATGGTTTTTTCAAAAAAATGAGGACTTAATCCCTTAGATGGGATCATACAATTTATAAATTCTTTTAAAGTGTGATTCTTTATCTCAACAACACCATTTTGTTGTGGTGTATATGAAACAATATGTCGCATCTAAATGCCCTGTGTAGTGCAGTAAGTTGTAAATTTCTTGTTAACATATTTTTCACCATTATCTGTTCTTAACTTCTAAAGTTGTCCAGATTGTTTTTCTACAAGGATCTTGAAGGCTAAAAACATGTCAAAAACTTCACTCTTAAGATTTTAAGAAATAAGTGCAAGTGCATTTGGAGAAGTCATCAATGAAAGTTAAAAAGTACTCAAACCCATAGAAAGAAGCAAAGGGAAGTAGACCACACAAATCACTATGAATACGTTGCAAGGGGGTCAAGGCGTGTCAAGAGGCAAGTTTTCCAAAATTGTCCCAATCATATTTGTTGAGAACAACCAAGGCAAACACCATCTCTACAAGAAATGAGAGGAAGACTAGTCATCGTATTATGATTACATAGTTGTTGCAATGAGATAGTTTAGATGACCAAATCACTCATGCCAAAGTTTGCTCAAGTCATAGCTATGAACAATAAAAATCAGTGGAAGAGAGGATAACAGAAATTTGTCAAATCTGTACAACTTGGAAATATCATCAACAATTCTAATTGCTAAGACATGCTTAAGATATTTTAAATCCTTGATTACAACTTGGCGAGGTGAAAATTCTATTGTTTTACTTTCACTTGAATGAGTTATTTGATACACTAATAGAAGGTTGTAGGAAAGACTTGGAACTCAAAATACAACACTAAAATGGCCATCATCTAGTTGAACTCTTTTAGACCCTACAATATTAAGAGATCTAACATCACCAATAAATATTTGTTTGGTGTTACATTCATTAGGAGTATAAAATATGGTTTTATCCTTAGCTATAACATGCTCCATAATCAATAAGTCATTCATTAGAAGAAGTAGATGTTGCATTGAAGGAAAATTTGAAAGTAGAAAGTGCATGTCCATGAGAAGAAGAGTTAGAAGAATGCTCAAGATTGATGTTGTGCTTCCTCATTGTTGCTTCTAAAGCTTCCATTTCCTTGAAACACTTTGCATGATCATTTCACCCACAAAAACTACAATGTCTCTTAGTGTTTTTGTCTTTCAAATTTTATTTGTTTATCACCATTGTGAGTAGAGAATGGGTGAGAGGATTTTAGATCCTTGTTTTGTTAGTTGCAATGATTTTGTTTCTTCAGATGTTTAGTTTTATCCTTTTTTTGTGCCACTAACGCTTTATTAGATGTACTTACAATGTTGATCACTCCAAGATGTGTTAGCTTATCTTGCTCTCTAATCAAATAATCACAAAAAGATTCAAGAAATAACATTTTGCTCAGATCAGCTCAGGGGATTCATCAAGGATTCCCATAGTCCCCTTATCTATTTTTATTGATAGATAATGGTCTCAGCAGGGCTATCGGAGAAGCTAAGAGGTCAACAAGATACAAGGAGTAATGATTGATCAAATTGAACAACTCACTTACTCATTATTTGTGGATGATGTGTTTATCTTTTGTCTTTGCGTAGATTCGGAAGGTCGGGTCCTGAAGGAAATCTTGGAGGAATTATGTGAGGCTACATGTATGATGATTAACAACACAAAATCTACAATTTATTTTCCAGAGATGGATGAAGGAACATGACTAAGAATTTTGGGGATATTCAATTTCACCATAGCTTATATGAGGAAGGGATTTAAGTATTTGAGGTTCATTCTTAAACCTAATAACTATTGATTCTTGGATTGGAAATGGCTCTTGCTGCAGATCAAGAAAAAAATCAATTGTTGGTGCAAACATTGGTTGTACCATGGTGGTAGGTTGATATTGATAAAATATATGCTTAAGCCCATTCTTGCTTATTGACACCTGTTGGAACTTATACCGAAGGTATTCTTAATTGCATCAAGAAAGTATGTTTCAATTACTTATGGAAGTGCCAATTTGAGTACTTGGGTTCACACTTAGAAATTTGGAAATCCATTTCAAAGCCCAAGTCTTGCGGAGAGTGGGATTTAAAAGATGTATGGATTTTTAGGAAGGACTTGGCAGTGAAATCTCTTTGGGTTGTCATGACCAAGGATAGTCTTTGGTGAAGAAGTTTGATTGACAAGTACATTTCCCCATATAATATACTGGATTGGATTAGGAATAGAAGGAAAAGTACTCATAATGTCTTTAAGCAATGGAGGGCTCTCACACTTTCCTTTCCAATCATTGGGAATTACCTGGCTTGGAAGGTTGGTTCATGTGAAATGGTTCGGGTGGGGAAGGATGTTATTTTGGGGTGTAATGTTAATGTCTTCTTACCAAATGATATAGTGGCTTAGCTTCAGGCTATGGGTTGGCGTACACTAAATCGGATTAGTGATGCAACCCATATGACTATTTGGGCTCATGGTTGGCTATCTTCCATTGACCTTGCTTTCGACAAGAGATGACATAATCATTGGTCACTCTTCACATCTGAATTAAGAAATGCTCATGTTTGATTGTCCGAGCTAGAGAATGAGATTGTCTAGGCCTACAATAATTCCATGGGATAGTATTCGGCCAAACTTGGATATCTCGCATCGAAGGATATGGGAGACCATCTACATCTCTGGTGGTACTCAAAATTATGGAAGATCAGGGGACCTTTGAAGGGCCTCCTTTTCTTTTGGTTGGTGTTGAAGGGGAAGGTCTTGACATGGGACAAATTACAGCTCATGAATAAACATGGGTCGGGATTATGTTACCTTTGCAAGTGTAATGTTGAGACCATCGAGTATATATCCCTCAACTGTCCTTTTTTGCGGAAAGTGTGGGCTAAAATGGAGAGATTGTTGGGAGTTTTTCATTCATGGGATAAGTGCACCATTTTCAATTGCTTCTAAGAATATTTTTCTCGGCCTAAATTAAAATATTTAAGGGTATTTCCCATATTGACCGTGTGGGGGATTTTGTTGGCTATCAATGCCAGTCTCTTCGAAGATAAGAGATATCCCACCATTAAGGTATCACAACAATCAATTGCACTTCTCAACGATTACAAGTTTGTTCTAAAGGTGAAGGAGGCTTGGATGGATTCAACATTGGTGGTTAATAGAGCAATGGTTTGGAGTTGCTTTGATAGGGCATGCCAAGGCCCCCGACGTTTAGTGGTTATGGGTATCATTCTTAATTTATCTGAAACCCATTTGATTTCGGTCAAAGTAAACGTGGGTCAATGGACCAATAATATGGGTGAGTTTAAAGCTTTATTTTTTCTACTCAAAATTGTCTTTCACGGGAATGTAATCGACTTACAGGTCTTCGGGGACTCAAAATTGACAATTTATTGGATGAATAGAGTGAACCAAATCATGAATTTTTGGCTTCTTTAGATGGTGCTTCAACTCCAAGATATTGTTGCCTTGTTTCACCATATATCTTTTACACATATTCGTAGAGGATTGAATGCTAATGTCGATGCTCTTTCCAAAGATTCTTTAATTTTTCATGATGCTCATTTTGTCCTAGAAGAATTCTCGGATGGAGATTTATTCCCTAGGAGAGAAGGTTTATTCAATGATTTGTAAATTTGATGCTTTCTAGCTCTACTTTTTTACTCTTTACGACTAGTAGTGTTTTGGCACAGGTATTGAAAATACTTGTTTTTATTTTTGGTGATTCGATTCTTGGCTTTTTTCAAGATGGTGGTTGCACCTTTCATAGTTGGGATTTCTTCCCAACCATTTTTTTGTATTATGCAATATTGCATGTTAGGATTGTACCTTCAATTTTCTCAATAGAAGATACGATTTTTTTCAAGGGAAAAAAAAAAAATATATATATATATATATATTAGGTGCATCCAAGCATAGAACATATAGGCATTGCATTTTATATCTCACTCTTTTTCATAGAGAAATGTACATATCTTTCACACAATAATACAAACATTGTACGATCTAATTTTCCTTGAGCACATCTATTTCATTGTATTCATGCTTCTTCTTCTCATAACTTGATCAGTGACACATTGTTAAAGTTGTCCAACAAATTACATTTATAATCTCGATTAGTGGTATAAGAGCTAGAAAATACTCTTATACATTTCAGTGATAAAATATTGGCACCTATGTCATACATTGAAAGCAACATAGTTGGCTTGAACATTGGTTTCTCTTCCTGTCACAACAAACATGTGTTCTTCCCTTGCATCTTAGTGGTAATGACCATGTATGACCATAGATGCAATTGGATCTCTCTCACTCTTTCTCTTCTTTATGGTATTTATGCAGAACATTTGCTTCATCCTGAGTCATACATAGTCCTCATACAATTGGACCATTACAATAGTACTCTTTCTTTCTTAGTCATACACTATATTCACATAGTTGGATTGTTACAGAAAATTTCCTACCCAAATACAGAAGAGCACCTCAACTACATCTAGAGGAAACAACACAATCTCTTTGATGGAGAATTTTATTGTGGATGCCCTAAACTGATATCGACGGGCCATAAAGAATGACTCCATCAATATTTTAAAGGATATCACCATCACAACTTGCATTCCATGCAATAGTTCTAAAGCACCACTTGACAAAGTTGAGTTTTTCAAGGGCATTCCTAGTCTTGAGCAAATATCAATGTAGATAATCTAGTCACACTTGTCCCCTCTTTGCACTTTGTAGACCTATCCTTGAAAACACAAAAGGAAGAGAATATCAACAATGATAGCTAGAAGAACTTGATTTATGGTGCAACCACACAACAACAAATAAGGCATGCATACTAATGAGCCCTAGGATTCTCTTTTTGCTCATTTTTTAACTATTGATTTACACACTTTAAACCTAAACATCCCACTTTTTGAACTATATCCAATATTGATTTATCATAGTTATAGCCATATCATCATATATAGTTATTGTTTTAGAATTGTTATGTTTTTGTATGATCTAGATTGGATCAATATATAATTTGTCATCTATCTTAGTACTTTATGGTGGAAAAAATGGAAAAATTATCTTGCAGGGCCCATTTTAGTGGTAGGTCCGAGTTTGGAAATTTCGGGTTTGAAACCTTCCAGAGCCATTTTGAGGCATTAAATCACCCTTTTTGGGGTCAAACTTTGTGAGTAATTCTCATAACCCCTTGTCCAGACTATTCTACACATCGATACCTTTCCAATGGTGCAAAAATCACCTCAATCAGAACTCGTATGTGGAAGTTATGCTTCCCACAAGTTAACCTACCTTGTTGACCACCATGGTACCAAGTGGATGCCATGTCAACCCCCATTACTCACACATGCGGGCTAATCACATGTGGACTTTCAAGAATATTATAGAAGTTCCAAAACCTTATAGTAATTAAGGGTTGAGACATGCAAAAACCCAAACCCTAGATAACTATCAAGCTATGTTAAATATTGGGCCAATAGGAGGAGAAAGGATTCCATTCTTTAGCATTGTTCTTGTTCCATAGTTGAGAATGTTGAAATATTGTAACTTCGAAGAATATTCTAATTATAATTGAGTTATTATCTTATATATCAAATCCTCTTTTGTGGATTGATCATGTCGAGTCTTATATAAGACCAAATCCCCTTTTGTGGATTGGTCAAACCATATTTATATGGTGGTATTTGTGAAGTCGACCCCTAAGATTTATATAGTGGTTTTAACCACTCTTGCAATAATTCGGCCCAACTAAGTTAAGAGACATAAACCTAGCCCTTCCTCACTAGTATTTATAAGTGAGGATGGCACCTCATTTTTTCACTCACTCACTCACACTTCTAGTGCACATCTTTTGAAGGTAGTTGCAGTTGCAAGAAGAAGGAGAGAGAGGCGCATGCTCAGTCCTAGTCTATTCTTGATGGTTTGGTATTAAGTCTTGGCATTGTATTGGCAATCTATTATTGAGGAAGTTTTTGTTGGGTTTTCTCCCCCATGAGGGTTTCCCAAGATAAAATGTTGTGTACCTTGTGATTGTGTTTCTTTCAGTGATCATACTTATGTTGTTGTTTTGGAAATTCTCTAGAAAATAGAAAAGAACCTAATAACAGCTCTAAATTTAACATGGTATCAGAGCTTGACTGAATAGAGCATCTTTCATTGGGTATCCAAAAATGTCATTGTTGTCGTACAAGAAAATTAGGGATTTTTTTTGAAGAGGAATTTCAGACTAAAAACCATCTAGAAAAGTGTGCCCTACCCTAGCGCATCAATTGACAGCTTGAGTGCACCTTTTCAGTGGCCAAAGCCTCCATAAATTCAAACCCTAGTTTTGACTGGTACCAGAAAACTAGGAAACTAGAACCAGTACCAGAAGTACCAGTCCTGATTTGTGCAGGTCAAGTTTCAAGGAGTAAAACTTGGAATTTTTTAAAATAGACAACTCCAGCCTACTCGCCTCATCCCAATGCATCTCCTGGTAAGTTCAGATTCACTTTCTGAGCACTTTCATTTTTTGATCATTTTCCCATCTCCAGGTCAAGATGTCTGCAAGCTACAAGCTTGTTGACAAGTTAGAAGGTGTGGAAAAAATCCATGGATGGAAGTACAGAATTGGACTCAGTCTTGAAGAGAATGACCTTGCAAAATTCATAAAAGAAAATGTACTCGAACCCGAAGAACATCTAGCCAAAGCAAAGTAAAAGAAGGATATGGTTAGGGCCAAAAGGATCATTGCAGACTCCATTAAATATCACTTGATGCCCTAACTGAAATACAAAGATGCAGAAAGGAGAAATAATTCAAGACTATTTCTCTAGGGTTACTCATTTCAAAGAAAAACTAGAAGCAATTGGAGACAACTTGGGTGAAGATGAACTCATCATGAAAACTCTTAATAGTCTCACAAGACCTTGGGATGCCTTCATCGAAACCATTTGTGTAAGAAAATAAAAACTCCAATTTGACAGTCTATGGGAAGAATGTGTTCAAGAAGAAGCAAGAGTAGCCAACCGAGAAGCCATACTATTAAGGGATGAATATCAATCCCTAGATGCTCATGTTGAAGGAGAAAATAAAAGGTCTCATTTCCAAAAGGAGACCCACCTTCACAAAGAATCTCACTCCCCAAAGAAATTCACCCACTTCCATAAAGAATCTCACCCTCCAAGGAGATTCCAGAAATATCATAAGGGTCAAAGAAAAGAAAAGGATGTATCCTCTTATCAATGTTATCATTATGATAAGATGGGACACATTGCTAAGAATTGTCCTGCCATAAGGGAAGAATACAAGAAGAGAAATAAAAAAATACATCATTCCCATGCAGTTGAAGATGATGAGCCACCCATGAAGTTGACTAAAGAAGAGATTGAATATTATGTTTTATTTTCCTCCCTCTCAAGATCTGTAACACCTAGAGAGGAAACTTGGCTCATAGACAGTGGTGCCTCTAAGCACATGACAGGTCAGAGGGACATTATCTCTAGCCTTACAAAAAAGGACTTTCCCTAGAAAGTTTCACTCGGAGATGATTATTAGTATCCTATCAAAGGAATGGGAGAATCCACCTACAAACTTGATTCAGGGACTTCGATGAGAATGAAGGATGTACATTATGTACCAAGTTTGACAAAGAACTTAATTTCTATCTCAACTCTAGATAAGAAAGGTTTCAGGGTTACGTTCATAGATGGTGAAGCTCTTATGTGGCCTAAAGGAAAAACCATAGAAGATGCAATTGTTATTGGAACAGAAGAAGGTGGCTTGTATAACTTAAAAGATCACTCAGATGCAGCCTTGACTCACTCAATTGAGAGTCCTTGTGAACTTTGGCATAGAAGACTAGCTCACATCAACTACAAAGCGTTACCATATGTAAGTAAGGTAGTTATAGGTTTACCAAAATTCAAGGTTGATCATGAAGGTGTATGCAAGGGATGTGCACAAGGAAAGAACATAAATAATCCTTTCCCAAAGAGCGACAGTAAAGCAGAAGGAATCTTGGAGCTCATCCACTCAGATGTATGTGGTCCAATGCCATCAACCTCTCTAACTGGGTATGTATAATATGTCATTTATTGATGATTATTCTCGCAAGACTTGGGTTTATTTCTTGAAATCAAAAGATGAAGTACTCGGAAAGTTCAAGGAATTCAAAGCCTTGGTAGAAAATCTCTTCGAAAGAAAAATCAAGACACTCATGTCAAATAATGGAGGAGAATACACCTCAAATGAATTTGGAATCTTTTGCAGAGATGTCGATTTTAAGAGGGAGCTCACCACTCCCTATAATCCTCAACAAAACGGTGTAGCAGAAAGAAAGAATAGAACAATAATGGAAGTAGTGAAGACTATGATCCACGATCAAGATCTTCCAATGCACTTATGGGTTGAAGTAACAAGAACAAAAGTTTATGTCCAAAACAGATTATCCCATAGTGCACTTGGATTCAAAACCCCCGAAGAAATTTTCACCGGGAAGAAGCCAAAAGTAAGCCATCTAAAAATCTTTGGTTGTCCAGTGTTTGTACACATTCCGAAAGAGAGAAGAACTAAGTTGGATCCTTCAGAAAGAAGGGAATATTTGTTGGATATTGTGAGGTCTCTAAGGCCTTCAAAATTTACATACTAGGTTGCCATCATATTGATATCAGTAGAGATGTAACATTTTATGAAGATGTAACCAAGGAAATGTCGGCTTGAAGAAGTATATGAAGAAGTACCTGTAGCTCCCAGAGTTGCAGAACCAGTGAAGGAAGTTATAGTTACTCATGATGATGAGATTCCATAAGATCATGATATGGTAGAGTATCAAGAACCTCCTCGGATGATAATCTCTCATAAGAGAAATCCATCTTGGGCGAGGGAACTTATTCAATATGGAGAGAAGTATGGTGCCCCAGAAGGAACCATGAGACAAAGCAAGAAACCTAAGCCATTCTCCAATTATATGGCCTTGATGTCTGATCTCATAGAAAATGAACCTACTTGCTTTGAAGAAGCCATTCAGAAGAAAGAATGGGTGGATGCCATGACATAAGAATATCAATCCATTATAAAGAATGATGTATGTGAAATAGTTCCCAAACCAAAGAACAAAGATGTGGTATCTTCCAAATGGATATACAAGATAAAACATCTCGTGGACGAAAGTATTGAAAAACATAAAGCAAGATTTGTAGCTCATGGTTTTTCTCAAAAGGAAGGCATTGATTATGAAGAGACATTTTCTCATGTAGCTAGATACACTTATATCAGAACCATCATAGCTCTTGCAACCAAAATGAAGTGGAAGTTACACCAGATGGATGTGAAAACAACCTTCTTAAATGGTGTTATTGAAGAAGAAGTGTATATAGAACAACCACAAGGGTTTGAAGTTGAAGATAGAAAGACTCATGTCTGCGGGTTGAAGAAAGCTCTGTACGGGTTGAAGCAAGCTCCTAGAGCTTGGTATGGCAGAATTGATAGTTTCCTGACGAGCTTGGGATTTACCAAGAGTAAAGCTGATTCTAACCTTTACTTCAAGGATATGAATGATGAGCCAGTTATATTTCTATTGTATGTGGATGAATTATTATTAACATGAGAAGAAAAGATCATCACAGATTGTAAGAAGAAGCTCGATGTAGAGTTTGAGATGAAAGACGTAGGCTTGATGCATTATTTCTTAGGTCTTGAAGTTTGGCAGAGCCTAGAGAAGATCTTCCTTAACCAAGGGAAGTATGCAGTTGAAATACTAAAGAGATTTGAAATGTTGGAATGTAAATCCATGAACACACCCATGGAAACAAAGTTGAAGCTCTTGGTTGATACTTCATCAAAATTGGTTGATAATACACTATATAGACAGATTATTGGTTCATTGTTGTATCTAACAAATACTAGGCCAGATATGCTTTGTTGTGAACACCTTGAGTCAGTATCTGGTAGAGCCCAGACGTGTTCACCTTGTAGTTGCAAAGCATGTGATGAGATACCTTAAGGGTACGTTGGATTATGGTCTCTGTTATACTAGAGATCATGACTTCAGATTGTATGGTTATACTGATTCAAATTGGGCTGGAAGTGTTTCTGATAGAAAGAGCACTTCGGGATGTTGTGTCACTCTAGGGTCAGCTATGACTTCATGGTAGAGCAGGAAGCAATCCAGTATTTCTCTTGGCACGACAAAAGCAGAATACATTGCAAGATGTTCCGCCAGTTGTGAAGCCATATGGCTTCGGAAGTTTTTGACAGGTCTATTCTATTTGGATATGGAAGCCATCATGATTCTATGTGATAACCAAAGTTGCATAAAGATAATGGAGAACCCAATGTTCCATGATAGGTCAAAGCACATAGAGATCTGGTATCACTACATTTGTGATATGGTGCAGAGGGGATTTGTAAAGCTCCAATATGTTGGCACAGATGAGCATGTTGCAGGTGTGTTGACCAAGCCTCTATCTCATGTAAAGTTTGAGTACTTCCGAGACAAGCTTGGTGTTGTCCGAAAGGACCTCCCTCAAAAGGGGGAGTGATGCTGATGATACTATGGTATCCTAACCAACAATGGGTAGCTCCGTTAGGATTTTATATCCTAGGGGATTGATCATACCTGGAAAGATCTCGAAGGTCCGGTAAGGACGGTTTGTTAGAGTACCTGTGCATGTATATACCAGTTGTGGTCAGTAGTGGTAGCTCCGTTAGGATTTTATATCCTAGGGAATGTTTTGATTCCTGGGAAGATCCTGAAGGTCCGGTAAGGATGGTCTGTCAGAGTACCACGTGGAAACTTCATTAGGATTTTTATATCCTACGGAATATTATGATTCTCGGGCAGATATCGAAGGTCCGATAAGAACAATCTGTCAAAGTACCACAAAATGTTGTTGTTGCACCTGCCTCATTCTGTTTCCATATGATGATGACGTTGTTATCCCAGCCTTGTGCTAATGATGTTGTTGTTTCAACCTCATGTTGTTGTTGATGATGTTGTATCAGCCTTGTGTTGTTGATGATGTTGTATCAACCTCGTGCTATTGATGATGTTGTATCGGCCTTGTGTTGTTGATCATGTTGTTGTATTAGCCTCATGTTGTTGATGATGGTGTACCGGCCTCGGGTTGGTGATATTGTTTCTTTAGTGTTATGTTAATTTATGTTGATGTAGATGATGATGATGATGCTACTCCAACCCCATGCTGTGAATGATGATGTTACTGATGATGAGAAAAACTTCCGATGATTTGTAGATATGTCAGTCAGTGTTTCAGATGTTGATGATGTTGCTTCCCTCTCTCTCTCCTGATGATGTTGTATTGGGTTATGTTGGTATAATACCCTGCTCGTTAAGGGGGAGTGTTGAAATATTGTAACTTCGAAGAATATTCTAATTATAATTGAGTTATTATCTTATAGATCAAATCCCCTTTTGTGGATTGATCATGTCGGGTCTTGTATAAGACCAATTCCCCTTTTGTGGGTTGGTCAAACCATATTTATATGGTGGTATTTGTGAAGTCAGCCCCTAGGGTTTATATAGTGGTTTTAACCACTCTTGGAAGAGGCCAACCCAGCTAAGTGAAGAGACATAAACCTATCCCTTCCTCACTAGTATTTATAAATGAGGATGGTGCCTCATTTGTTCACCCACTCACTCGCACTTCTAGTGCGCATCTTTTGAAGGTAGCCACAATTGCAAGAAGAAGGAGAGAGAGGTGCATGCTTAGTCTTAGTCTATTCTTGGTGGTTTGGTCTTAAGTCTTGGCATTGTATTGGCAATCTATTATTGAGGAAGTTTTTGTTGGGTTTTCTCCCCCATGAGGGTTTCCCGGGATAAAATGTTGTGTACCTTGTGATTGTGTTTCTTTCAGTG
>ML812598.1:28680-62952 GCA_009831015.1 Picea engelmannii
GTTTTGAGGTTCCTTCTCTTTTCATGTTTCAAACTGTGGTTCCATGATCTTGCCTTTCACGATATCCAACACTTTATTCTTGGCAAGGATGAGGTCAATCCTTGTCTTCCATGCTCTGAAGTTAGAAGCCCCTTCTAACTTGTTTTTTGACTTCATAGAGTAAGTCACGACTGCTTTGACTTGGTTAACCTTTGACTTTGACTTGGTCAACCTTTGACATTGACCAAAATACTCAAACTTGACGCCTTGGCTTGTTGAGAGTACCAAGAAGTGCACTAGGCTAGGGCGCACTAGGCTATCCAGGAATTAGGTTAAGCTCTTCACTTGAGGTGCCTTAACAAGAGGGTTAGGGTTTCGTTGCTGTAGCAAAACTTTGACTGCAACTGCAACTGTAACTAAGCAAATCCTCCCAATCTATCTTCCAGTAGTTAAACTGTTCGAAGATAGTGTGGGCGCATAACCTGTTAGAAAAATAGGTGTGCTTGTTTCATCGTAGACAATATAGCAATATTGTCACCCAACCATAGGCACAAAGGCCACCCCCGAGCACCTTAACCTTGAAAGACAAAATAATTCTAAAAGCAATCAAATAGCCAACCAAGGTAGTGCACCTTTCTCCAAGGCTAGCGCACCAACCAAGAATAACCAAAGACCAAGCAGAAAGTCCAAACCATAACCAAGAGAAAGTCCAAGCCAAAACCCAAATGCCAGTTGCAGCAACTGTGGTTGCAGCTACAGTTCCTCTCCAAACTTGCGCACCACTGGTCTTATGCAGTTGTGAGAGTGAGTATTACAAATAACCTCTAGCACCCTCTATTTATACTATTCTATCTCACTTGATTGGGCCGACTCCTATTTTTGAAGGCTAATAACTCAATATTAAATATTCTCTTGAGCCGACTTGTCTCCTAGAGTTATTATCCAATGTTTTAGGGTTTCTCTTGCTTCCCGAAATATTCTAGTCTTATCAAAGGTTACACGTGGAGGTTAATACCTCCCACAACTACCATAATATCAACAAATAGAGGCTACAAACTCTATCTAGTTAATTGAAAAGGCTTGTCAAATTCCATGACGAAGGAAAAGAAATTGATTCATTATAATGAAGTAGCTCAATGCACACTGGGGTAGCCCAATGGACACTGTTGACTTTGAATAAGGAGATTAGGGATGATTTTGAGGATGGAAATTTATTTTAAAATGTAGAAACCTTGGCGAATCTTACTAATTCTTCATATGCCAACTATAAATGTTTAGCGATAGTTTTGTAAAAATATTCAAATTTCTAAGGATTTTATATAGTTTTTATAAAATTTTGGAGATTTTTAAGGTAAAATAATTGTATCCTATAGAATTTTGGCGAATCATTTTTAAAATAGCGAATCTCGTTTTTGGAAAAACCATGGAAAATTAGCCCATGAGTAAAATTTAGCCCCTAAAATCATCCCTGAAGGAGATATTGATTGTTTTTGGCACAAAGGTAGCCCAATGGGCACTGTTGAGTTGGAACAAGGAGATACTGATTGTTTTTTTGACAAAGGTATGATGTGCAAGTATATGAAAAACAAAAGGTTCGAATCAAATTGGTAGTTGTTCGTGAGGTTGTACTATGAATTTGCTGCGGCATTATTTCTATTAGAATTGTTAACTCATACTTGTCTTGCGTGCTAATATTATTATATTTAGTCATATAAGTTTGTTATTGTATTGATTATTGTCAAGTAGAAAATGTCTCTACGTGACTAGCCTTCTTGAGTGGTTTTAAGACGTTGTTGGATGAGAGCTAAATTAACTCCTAGTTTAGAGTGTGGTTGAGATATTCTCTCAACTAATTATGATTGTGATAAGGTATTTTGTCTAACTTTAGGCAAAACCTTCATGTATTTGTATGTGTGCAATCACATTGGTGAAGAGAACAATCAACACAGTTTTGTTGTGACAACTCTCTTCTTTTATAATTCCTAAGTTAATGGGCTAAGTATCATAATATTCTTCTCCAAAACTGAAATTAATTCTCCAAAAATTAATTAAAAAATAAAAATAAATATTAAAAAAAGTACATCTAGACTCTAAATCAACAGCGACTCACTCCACTGAACACTGCTCAATAAAAATAGAAAAGGCAGCAAGAGGAAACAGATTCCAACAAATTTAACTTTGATTATAAATCATACCTGCATTGATTTGCCGATCCTAATCTACATATAATAATCCAGAAGCTTCAACTCTCTGTTTGCAGATGGGTTTATCTCCCTCTTCAACTCTCTGTTTGCAGATGGGTTTATCTCCCTCTTCAACTAGTGCAATCAGGCGCTTCAGGATATGAGTCTCCATGAAACATGTCATGCAATTATCCACTAAATGCATACTACTTTGCCCTTCTTCAACAGCTGTATTTTCTCTGTGGATATCTAGAAACAATGAAGAATTACTGTAACCATGAGAAAAACAGGCTGCACAAGCCTCGGGTTCGACTGTCTGATAAAGGCACAGAATACCAAGTTGGCCCGCCCATTGACTCCTCATAATCGCATCCCATTCATTAGCAATGACAAAAACCTTGCCCTCGTCTGCAGCCTTGAGGGACAGAGATCTCTTCTGCAACGGCTCTTTAGTGGCAGGAGCCCCAAACCCAATTACAGGAATAATGGTGTTTGAGCTCTCCGAGATCGCAGCGGATATCAATATGGCGAGCCCTGCACCCAGGCTGTGACCCGTTAGCAGAAGTGGGTAGCCGGGATAGGCCTCCATTACGCGATGCGTGAAGTTGAGGGCCTGGGAGAAGTAATCGAGGGTGGAATAGGTGAAGATGGAGCATTGGGACGGCAGAGATTCGAACTCCAGACCTTCCCAGAGGAGCATGTCTGCACAGCGATCCGCCAGGCCGTCTTGTCTGTCGTTGAGTTGGGTGCCACGGAATGCAATGATGATGTTGTTGTCAGGTTGGTAGTAGGCAAAGGCGTAGGCACCGCCTTCGGGAGGAGCCAGTGGAGGGACGAGGGAAGCAGGGCTCCAACCGGTAATTGGGATCGAAGAAGGAAACCTGTAGGCGTTGGCGGCCATTTGGATAATTGGGTAGATTGAATCCTTGAATTCGGATCCGTCCATGTCTTCCAAGCGGCCGATCCAATCCCATTCCTCAGCCTTTGCATGGTAAATACAAGAAGGAACTGCTAGCATAGCCATTAACCTCATGACGAGGAGGACGACCACCATTGCCATTGGAGCAATATGGATGGATTAACGAAGGGATGGATATACCAGATATCCCCCACCCGACTGAAGATGAGAATAATAACCGGTTCAATATAGACTTTGAAGTTTTCTTCAATAGCGTTCCGAAACCCTACAGAACGCCACCTGGGTAAAAATCAAAACCATATTAATGTATTTGTAGTGGATGTCTCTCGTTCTTATTTTATTGTTCATGGCATAATATAAACAAAAATGTAACCGGAGAAATGATGAGAATAATGGAGAATTGAAAGAAAGTATTTTTAATGTCCATTAGGTTAAAAATAGAAATAGGTTATGGGGCAGATTGATTGCTTTTCTGTCTAGTTTTTGTATTTGGTTTATAATAATTGCTCTTAGTTTTTAGATAAATTTTTAGTTGAATGGATTATCTCAAGAATTAGTTGTCAGAATATTTACATAATTTTTCCTGTTGTCTTTGAAAACTTCACATTTTAAAATGAAATGTTTTTCTGTTTCCACTTTTCCAGAAAAGCACAAAATACACTCTTTCCTTTCACATTTCTTTTGGGCTTTTCCAACGCCCTATTTCACATCGGAATTGATAAAGAAAAGAACTTGAAGTGGCTGATTAATCTGGTCGGGGTCAATGGGTGATCACGAAGGCCGGTGGCTTAGAGAGGCTACTTCCATTGCTCTTAGGGAGGGATCTTCCTAGCATCTCTCATTGAGGAGAGTGCGCGTCATAATCTTTGGCATCATAGATTCGTGTTTGTGTGAGGGATCTTCCTAGCATTTCTCATTGAGGAGAGTGCACGTCATAATCTGTGGCATCATAGATTCGTGTTTGTGTATTGAGGAGAGTGCACGTCATAATCTGTGGCATCATAGATTCGTGTTTGTGTGGTTTTCATTTAATTGTTTTATGGAGGGTTTAATGAAAAAATTATTTTTGATATATTTTAAAAAGTTGAAATGATCGTAAAGTCTTTACCAAGTTTAAGTCTTCTTAATAATACGCTTTTGTTTGTCTTTCTCATTGAGGAAAGTGCGCGTCATAATCTGTGGCATCATAGATTCGTGTTTGTGTGGTTTTCATTTAATTGTTTTATGGAGGGTTTAATAAAAAAATTATTTTTAATATATTTTAAAAAGTTGAAATGATCGTAAAGTCTTTACCAAGTTTAAGTCTTCTTAATAATACGCTTTTGTTTGTCTGTACATGTATTTATGTGAATTTGTTACAATACCAATATTATATATAGATTTTTGCTTTACCACTCACCAATATTATTACATCGGTACTCATCAATATTATTACGTCGGTACATGTAAGCAGCAAGACAACCAATATGATACCCTCATTGTTGTAATTTGGGGGTCAGAGACTAAAGATGAAGACACTGAGGATGAAGATGGCCTTGCCCAGGAGAAGGAGACATGAACCCTGGGGACTCCAATGGACGCAGATTCCTAGGAATGAACTCCAAGTTCTCCTTGCTTTAGTTTATTCACTATTTAATGCCTTCATTGGGCACTCTCTGAATAGCCCTCTTGGGCTCCTAGTTCTGTTTAACTTAGCGGGCTTACTACTCGTTTTTTTTTTATATCTCAATCTTTTAGTTTATACATGCAGGGTGCTGCTATACAGTCTGAGAGATTGTAAACACTTATGTTTTGGTCCTTACACTAAGAGGCAGGTTCTCTTTTGACAGCGAGACGCTCAAGTAATTTTATGGTAAATATTAATAGAACCTCAGCTAACTTACAAAAAATCATCCAACACTTTTTTTGTTTCTATTGTTTTTGTCTTTATCCAGTATGACACAGAGGAAAGGATATGCTAGATGCACTGCTCTGTTGGATATAACTCATGATCTCCATCAAAAAAGGAATCATGGGTTCATGTCCATCCTTAAACTTTTTATGAAATAACCTTATTTAAGCATTGAGCCCTATTAAATACAATAGGGTTGGTCCTTCGGGATCACTGGTTTTGTTCACTAATAAATTTACACATAGAGGTCGAGGGGAAATAGCTCAAGTTGCTGGGAGGTAAGTTTCCTACTTTTTCCATTCAGGTTTAAGTTCTAAATGAGACATTTGGCCTGTTGTGGTGAGTTTGGAAGGGTAGGTATGTTCAAGTGTGGAATTTTCACGAGTGCATCTTCTGGTGTCTTGGCCCTTGCTAAATCATAAGTTATCTAACTAATGCTTATGTTTTGGCCCTTGCTAAATCTGTTTATGTCTTGGTCCTTGCTAAATCATAAGTTATCTAGCTAATGCTTACTTCAGAATTGTTGGTAAACCCTTTTATGTTAAAAATAAAAAATTACACACAAATATCACTCTTCAGTAAAGAAGAGCACTTCATTAAAGAACAACATATGGGGATTCATCTAATAAGTTCACATTTAAGATCAAGACACTGCAAATAATTATGAAAGCTACAGTGCAAACAATAGGTGCACTCACCTATACATTGAGCATCTGAACTCTTCATTGCATGCAGCATCTCATAAATATCCAAAAGAAAAACAGTGATTTAATTGTTAAAAAAGAGGTGCGTGTTATGATGATAAACAATCTAATCAGATGATAACACCTGCTTACTCCCAAGGCACATCTCCAACGAGCTCAAGAGACTCCATTCCACGCATAAACACTGACACTTCCACTCAAGGGACTACTTATTATTTTCAAACAAATGACTTGCCTCAGATATTTACGCTGCAAATGAAGCAAGCAAATGCATTCAAATATTTTTACCATAATAATCTTAGTACATAATGGAAGCCACAAGTGTTTAGTGATTAGAAAATAAACCATTGATAAAGCTCAAAACACTTCTTCAAGAGCAACAGAGAACTTTCTGTCACTTTCTATCACTGTGGTAGGCTAATTTCAAATCTCTCTTACAGTCGTTAAGCAAGCCATCCACATTTACTTTGAACATGGTGTTGATTTTATTTTCCCATCGACAACCAAAGGTGGAGAATTGCATGAGATGCACGGTTGGCTTGAAAGGAGCTAATTGGGTTACAAAGCCAAATTCTCTATGGAGGTGTGAATAGGAGGATATCCTACCATTGGGGGGTGCTTTGTAACCAGAAAAACAAATGCTCGTGAAAAAAGTCTCCAACTCCAAATCTTAAAAAACAGAAGATAAGATGTTTCACAAACCTTGGCTCTGAAGGGGCTCCACCTTTGTTCGGTTCACTCTCAACAGAGTTTTGCATCTTCTCAGATGTGGCAGATCCTGACAACCTCTGGCTCTCATGAGGAAATTTTAGTACAAATTCAGTGTCTGCTGCAGATGTAGCGCCCCGACCCCCCTCGGGTGATCGTTGTATGGTCTTGAACCTGGCTTGGAAATATGGCCATAAATGCCACATGACTGGAATATTTAAATGGCTTGGAAATATGGCCATTTATGGAAACTAGGCTTTTATGCTCCAAATTGATTTGTCAATCATTTGGACCACATTGTTGCATAACATCCCAATGAAACATGATTGGAGGCAGGGAAGGCCTTGGCTACAGTTGGTTCGACACTTTCAAGTCTAATTCTGGTACTCCGACCCCAGAAATGATATGCGCATGCATCAAATTCACTGCCCAGAGCATCCGAAAAACCTGCGCTTTTCTCTGGACGCGATACCCTTTGATGTTGAGAGAATGGCCATATAGTTGTAGATTTCTAAAACGTGAGGAATCTTATGATTGTTAGCTTATTGTGATCTTGGGTTCCAAATAATGCTGGTTTAACGAGTTGGTCCAGTACTTCTGAACATCTCCGCCTTGGGTAAACCGAGAATCATATGCACTTGGGCCAAGAGGCACACAGAGATCCGTCGGAGAAGAGATATTGGACATCTCAGGAAAATTCAAACAACTTTGCCAATATTATAACATGAAATGTAAGTACAACAAAATATCACACTAATGCAAGAACGGCTGATAACGTGAAGGAACTACTCGGTTTCCAATCACAACAATAACGTCTTTATTAACACCATTAATGCAACAACGGGTTCTCCATTATCATCGTGAGTGCACAATCAATGAAAGCATTAAAGAGCAAATAAATATTAATAGAACTTAAGCTAACTTAAAAAAATTATTGACATCTTTGGATAAATGAAAATTGAAGAATAATAATAATAATAATTTCCTCTCAACTTCGTAGAAGATTTTGCTTATGTAATGCATAATTTTTTTTAATGCATAAATTTTTAAAATAATGTAAAAATTGATTGTTGTATAGTTTCAAATGTTGTCTATCCTTAGTGTCAGTTAAACATGTCATGTTGGACTACTTCAATATGGGCATCCACTCATGGTCCCACCTTTGGGAGCTCTATGGCTAGGGCATCGACCTTCGCCCACATAACTCTAGTAAGAGGGGTTGGTGTGTAGTGAGATCATGGTATGGGGAAACTTATTTGTCTTGTCCATCATATGTACATTGATCATCCGTCCCCATAGCATGAGTATGAGGTATTGAATGTTGGTGCGGGAAAAGTAGCTCTAAGGGAGTCATGGTGTGTTTCAAAGTTGATTAGAAGGAAAGTTGCAGTTTCAATCAGGCACATATGTGGGAAGGGGTGTAGGCAATATCGACAATGTACCGAACCATCCATAATGAACCCCATCAAATATTTTTCGAATCGTAGGTGGGAAGGGGTGTTTCAGGAACTCAATTTCAGCATACACCAATGAATAGGCTCTCACCATGTATAGAGAATTGACCTCGCATACGACAAGATTTGGTTGTCCTAGTAATATTTTTCCAACCTGTGTTCTTTATTCTCTTATAGGTTGGATGGAATACACATATGATGCACAAGAAACACCTTTGAGTCTTATTGGAAAGGCATGCCTGCAAGACAACAAAGCATATTGCATGTGGGGTAGGGTGTTTGCAAAATGTTGTTAGCTAGAACGATGATCAATCATCTATCTGGGTTTCATGAAGAAGTGAGTGGTACCGACACAAAGGGACAAGCCAAGCTTTAATGGAAACAATAGAACACCTATTTTCATTAATAAGTAATCATAAACTTTAAACTATTAGGTAGTGAACAATGGACCCAAGCTCACGGGAAATCCAAAGAAAGGAGGCATAAATAGTCAATATAATTTGCATCTTGTTATAGAGAGTGTGTGTGTGTGTGAGAGCAGATATGAGAATAATAGAGTTGCAACAGACTTGAGTTGTATACATCATTTTGGTATCAGAGCAACCATGATAAGGAGTTGTGTAGGTATGTACCTGTAGCAACCAGGGTCAACATTGCTTGAAGTCGGTCCAAATCTATACCTATAGTATCCTAAGGTATCCACATCATTTTGGTTTACAGCTGGAGACTTCATCGTTGAGTTAGTTTGAGAGAAGAACTAAGTGTGCTCGGAGGAGCACTAGATTGCAAAGGTGCATTATTGTTACCTATGGGTAATCCATTGGCCATAGAAAGCCATATTGTGAACAAATTTAAGATGGTAAGTTGTTGAGAAGCCAAAGAGAGATTGGTTAAATTGCAACAGGTTAAAAATGCCTGTGGTGAAGCGGGTGAACCAAAAAGAGAAATAGTGGATCAGGGAAGAAATACAAGTGATTAGGAAACTAATCAAACAACATGAAGAAAGACAACAAAGAAAAGCGGAGATTTAGGCCATAAAAAGAATAATAAGGGCATTGGAGAAAGAAGAAATCCAAAGAATTGAAAGTAGGGAAATTCCAAAGAGGTAGGCAACAATGGTAGGGGGAGGCTAATGAGCATTATTGAGACTTACAAGAGCATTGCAGATACGCTTAGAGGAGTTGTGCATGCCAGAGGGCATTGCAAATTGGATAAACAACAATCATGTGGCCTACGTGCCAATAGTTATCTCAATGTAATCAGACCGGAGTTTACCTGAGGATGTAATGTTGTAGTTATTTGAGACCAATAGAGAGACCAGAGATTTTATGTTTGGTAGTAAGTTATTTGCAGTACATTGATGTTTATGTTTGAAGTTTAGAGAGTGTCTATGTTGTTGGGTTGTATGTTGTTATTATTTGATTCATTAAGGTAAAAAATATAGAGAGAGAGAGTGTGTGTGTGTGTGCACGCTTGAGAAGATTTGAGAATAATAGAGCTGCAATAGACCTGATTTGTCTGCATCACTATTCTAGTCAATAGAGTTACTATCAACATGCATAATTGTATAGAGGATGGGCTTACATATGAAATTAATCAAGAAATAGAAGAACCATTTAGCCAAGAAGTAGAGGAACTAAGTCCAACCATTTTAACCACTTGGAATAGACTTAGGATGATTCAGAGTACAATGAGAGATGTCACAAACTACCCAAGTTAGTATCTAAAAAAGTCATAGAGATGATGCCACAGGAACTCCCTTATGGTCCATTTGATTTCACAGACATGAAAATATGGGAGCTATTACAATGTAGGCACATTTGGGTTGAAGCAATTGTTATTTCCTTTAAATGTCTTAATGAATTCAAAAAAGGATAAATGAGACATATCAATTATGAAAAGGAGCTTCTTATGGTGTTAAAAAAAAAACCAAAGGTCAAGTACAAAGTTATCATTTATCGAAAGAATCCAGAGAATGTACAACCTTTGCAATTCTTGCAAGATCTAATGTAAGTATTCTCTTAAATTGTTAAATTTTAACTGAGAATTCCACTTGAAATATATTAACATTATTTGTTGTGCTTAGTGTTTCCCAAATTTTAAACATGTGTTGATCTTGTTATACATTAGCGTTATTCATCACTTGTTGTTGTCACTTGTTACAAGTTGATGTTATTTCTTGTTTCCAACCACAAGTTTTCTTCAAAGTGAACGTTATTATGTGTTTTGGGTTACAATTACCGACGATATTTATCGGTATAGTGCAACATTGTTGTTTTGAAATGAAAATGCCACTAGTAGTATAGAAACGTTTTTTCTTGTACACTTGAGTGGGCCTGACGATTAAGAACATGTGATTCCTCCTTGGAGGTCACAAGTTCAAATCCATAGTGTGGGGTATAATACACCTCCACAGAATAAGCAGTGAAATCATTACATGGAGGGGGTCCCTTTTCCCACAAATAACAGGGTCTCATATGTCAATTTGGAATCTAGCTAGGTTGTGACCTTAAATTATATCATCATCATTATTATATCATTTTAAATTGGAGTGCACATAGCATTATGTTGACATTCTTTGAAAACTTGGATCTAACACATTCTTTTATGCTTTCAGGAAACAATGTTCTTACAGCCTGGAAGATTACAAAGGTATTGTTAAAGATCCATTGAAAAATAAGAAGCATGTGAATTGAGAGAGGATGACGAGATGATGCCCATTGCATACATTTTCAAAACAATTCTTGGTGGACTGCACCTAGTGCTCATCATTTACATCTAGTCTCAACATGTGGAAAAACATGGTGTGTCTTTCCACAATCGCATCAATCCTACATTTGTATAAAAATGGTGGCTTCATTGTATGCAGTTATTAGAAAGCAGAAAACACTAGGTAGGATCTATCTCTTTTGTTGGTGTTTCTCAAATTGAGATACACAATAAGCATTATTATATGTTTGTTGCACAACGTAACCAAGAGAGTTTGTGCATAATGGGAAGGGATGCATTTCTCTCACAAAGAGACATCTTAAACCAAAGAAAAAAAATTGATGATCCATGGTATTGGATTCATGAGGATGACTCCCTTAATGTTTAGTATTGGGTGATGAGGAATGAGGTGGATGTCTTCCTACTAAATTAGGAGCCTTTTATGCTAGAGAAAATGATGCGATGGAAAGTGCAATAGGATGTTAGGCACATGCACAACAACATCTTTGTGAAACAAACAAATACAAGGTATTTTTTATTCTACTCATCTTATTTACTAGAGCAACATTATTCTTTTGTAATATGAATTCATGAAAGTATTCTTTGTAGTGGCCTTAAATACTAGGTCGAGGTTATTATTTTGTAATACGAATTCTTGAAATGCTTGTTTTACCAAGCCTATGTTTTATTTTGTAATATGAATTCATTAAATTATTGTTTGTACTAGCCTTGAATACTAGGTTGGTGTTAATCTTCTGTAATATAAATTCATGGAATGCTTGTTTGTAGCACTCTTAGTTCCTAGGGCAATGTTATTCTTCTGTAATATGATTTCATGAAATTACGGTTGTTGGTGGCCTTATTTACCATGCCAACGTCATTCTTATGTAATACAATTTCATGAAATTTTGTGTCATGGAAGTATCCTTTGTACACCATTATTGCTTTGGACACACATCAAAATGGCATTCCTATCGCTTGGGTCATATCAAAAAATGTAATGTGATAAACAATTTGCAACGTGGTTGCAAGCATTTCGACAATGTCATTTGTCTTCTTCACCCACATGGAAGCCTTCATCCTTTCTCGTTGATGATGCCCTCGCAAAGATCCATCCAATAAGGTGTTCAGTTCTCTTAATTTTTTTCATTCCCTAAATTTTATTGTGTATTTATGGTCAATGTTATTTTATCCTAAATATTGTTCATCAATAGTGATGTTTTCATTGTTTGACAATTCTTTGCATTTGGCATGTGCATCAATGTTGGATGAAAACATTGACCAAGCATGTTTGTGACAAGAAAATAGAGATAGACTATATTCAAGTTGATGGGGAACATAATGCATTTTACATTATTAGTCAAAGATGGTATGAACAAATTGTCGAGTTCTACAAAAGTTCTCTAAGCAAATTGATTTCATAAACTATTTCAAATATCAGTGGGAGCCACAACTAAGTGAGTAAATTTGTCATAGTATTGGTGATGATTTAGCTAACATTATTAATTTGTATACAATAGTATCAATTGTTCTTATTTGTTATTCAAAATGTTGGAAACATGTGGTTCAAAGCATGAAAGTACTTCCGACAATAAAACTAGGAAACAAGTGCTTCCATATTTGAGTCCTACCATAATCACATCAAACAATAGTTCCATAGAGAGGTGAGTGTTCAATGTTGGTCCCATGTATTTCTACGTTAACACTATTAAACGTCATATTTATGTAAAACATAAATAAAAAATAATAATCTATTAATTATGGCATTATTGAAATCCTAGAAAAGTATTAGGACTTTGTGTTGGCATTATAATTGTAGGTTTGCATCACCTCATGTAGTTGAATTAGAATTGTTTAACATAATCCTCCAATGACTTGTCTTCTCCCCGCATTATCCGAAAAATCTCATCTCTAGTATCTCTAGCCTTGCAATAATCCCAATGTTTCTTTATGAAGGCCCCCTTCATTTTCTCCTAGTTACAAATATTATTCCCATCATGATTCAAAGTGGATGGAAACAATTTGGGTTTTCATGCATCATTCTTATAGTCATAAGTTCTACAAAGGACTTCAAACTCAATTAAGAAAGTATTAGGGTCCTATGTAGTAAGCCCATGAAAGTGAGGAAGGACAGAGGGATTAATATTCTTCATCCTCACTTCCTCTTCTATTTCTTGAATGGGGAACTAAAAGACCATTGGTTGCTTTTCTCCTCTTTCTTATTCCATTTTGAATAGGGAAAGAAACCCCCAAGTAGACAAAGAATATTCTTCCAACCTTAAATTCCTATGTATGGGGTTTATAAATATTTTTAGCAACTTTAGCAACAACTTCTCCATTAACTTCTTCAAAATGTGACCGGAAATAGAATTGCAACAAAATAGATGTTGTTGAATCCTAAGTGCTCCTTTAATTTATCAATCAAGGTGCATTAGCTTCAAGGTGTTGCACATTGTATATGAAACTACAAGGTATTTGTCTACTAAGATGTGTCAAGATAACTTGTTATTTTAATGTTGTGTAATATAAGATGCAAACTACTTGAAGCAAATAACAATAAAACCATGACAACTATTCATTACACGTTGGTTAAAAGACTTGTTCTGTAGCAAACCGTTCAAATCAAACAACAAATTTAAACCCAACTATTCATTCAATAATTGTTGAAACTAAACAATCATGCAATTAATGAAATATGATGAATCGACTTAGAATGGAATCAAATGTTGTTGAAAGTAAACAAGTTCAAAAGTCACAATGCTAGAGAATGCAACCATTAAACACAATGCAAACATATAAATGTATGTACATTAGTTACATTCATTGGTTCTCCTCCTCAAGTTGGCCCTTACTCAAAGAGGGTTGATGAATCCCACTAACTCCAAATCTATTGTGAAAAGTTTATTTCATTAATTGAAAAGGTTGAACTACATCAACAATGTTGCTATGCAACCTTGAAAGCTAAAAGGACAAACCAATTCAGTTCTTGGAATCTTGAGAATGGGTCCCAAGGAATTCCAAGAATTCCTTCAATTGATTCACCTTAAAAATCCATGAGATGGACTCTGGCAAGTTCAAAAAGTGCCAAGAAGTTGTTGGTTGGTTGATCCTCAAGCTCCATTATCCTTCAATCTTGATTGCTCCTATGAATCATAATTTCTTGGTGTTTTTATTAAGCTTGTTATGTTACATGATGGACTTTGAATTTGTTCATTCCTTGTTTCTTGGGTTGTGGAGTCGAGAGAAATCTACAACCTAAACTAATTTAGAGTGAACATTTCTTTACCAAGACTCTTAACTGTTCTTTCCAATAATTGTGTAAAAGCAATGTTGTAGCATCAGAAGGAAGACTCAATATCAAACACAATTTATCATAAAAGCAATGATCAACATTGGTAACCCATTATGTATCATGACTTCTTAACACATTCAAACTAGATAACACATGTAAACCAAATATTCCACCATTATTTCTCACAAAGTTGCAATGATTTGTAAACTGCCATGGATATTCCACCGATACAGTTCGTCACAACATATCTTATATTATATTGAAATATTTTATTATGCAACTTTATTTCCTTAGATATTAGATTTGTTGGCATGAAAATAACTAAAATATGAAAAACAAAGAACAAGCAAATGAATACACCATCCACACAAATGAACACAAGATGTATCATGGGAAATTCAAAATGGAAGAAAACCCAACTCAAAGGTGAGGCCTTGATCCATAGTGGAACGAACTGATTAATAGATTGAAAACACAGAGATATGAAGAACAACATAGATATCTAGTGAACAATATCTTCTATTGAATAAATGAAATAGGTTGAAACTATAAAACTGCAGAACTGAAACACTTGCTCGAATGGTGGTAGCTATCTCTGAGAAGAGATGTGGCTGCTAAGCACATTCGTCTGAGCAGAATGATTACAATGAGGCTCTAGAGGCCTTTTTTATATTACTCATGAATTCCAAAACCCTAGACATCCAAAAACCTAACCCTAGGAGGTGAAACGCCAAAACTCATGTGGGCCCATGTGGGTAAGTTGGTACCTCAACTTCCCGGGGTCGTAAATTTTTCATACGACCTCCATTTTAGGTGTGTGATAGGCCATTGGAAAGGTCTTTTAGAGAGCTACACATTACGCTGTCAAACTCTGACTCTGTCTACAATTTTACAGTGGCGAGCCAAAAAAACATTGTTTAGGGATCCAAAACGGCCCTGGAAGTACAACAAGATGTGTTGACATGAAAACATACAAAATAAGCTAGTTGGATTAGGTGAGAGGCCACTAGTATCCACCTGGAATATGTGTAGGGCTTCAAACAACCCCAAAAGTGTAGAACCCACAATTACAAAGAAGTACAGAAGAACATGTTGAACCAAAAAAACAGACAAGAGGAGCCAATTGGAATAGATGGGTGGTCACCAATATCCACCTGGATCAATCCACCCCCTTAGGAAGCAATGGTCTCCATTGTGTTTAGTTCCCCCATCAGGTGAGGAAACTTATGCTAGATTTGGCCCCGAGTCATTCACTTGCCTTGGTGTAGGAGCTACCTTGCCTTGACAACCCAATAAATTTGGATCTTTTGTTGGCTTGTGCCCTTGACTTGTGTGTCCATTATTTGATCAGTGGATGCTTGTTCCATGCAGTTAGGGTTGAGATATGTTGGTGTCAGTTGTTCTGCGATCTTTGAGGTGTCCAATAATGGTGGAAAATATGGTTGAAGGAGGTCCAAATTGAACACTGGGTGTAGGCCAAGGAAGGGTGGAGTGTTGATCTCAAAAGCATTTCTACCCACAACTTTGGTGATAGTGTAAGGTCCATAGCGAAGTGGGTAGAGCTTTGGATGGGGCCCTGTGAGACGCTCCTTCTGCAAATGTAACCAGACTTTCTCTCCAACCTGAAACTGGTGCGGTATCTTGTGTTGATCATGGCATTACTTGTACTTAGCATTGGATTTCTGCAAAATCTCATGGACTTGTTGGTGGATGTGTTGAATCCGCTCAATGAATCTGGTGGCTTTGTCAGTCTCAGACTAAACATGGGAAGAGTCTGTTTGTGTGGTGGCAAGAGGTATTGCAACATTAATGGGACCCAAGGGTTGGAATCTCAGCCCCACATGAAATGGGCTATGACTGGTGGAGCTATGGAGAGCCATGGTGTAACTGTGTTTAACATAGGGGAGACTCTCATCCCATGTACGGGGATGTTTAGAGTTGTACATGTGAAGGATGTGCATAATCATTCGATTGACGACCTCTGTTTGGGGTGGAAAGTAGTTGATCTAGTGAGCTTGGTGTCCAACAGTGACCAGAGACTCGACCAAAATGTGTTGAGGAACTTGTTGTCTCGGTCAGGGATGATGGTCTTTGGTATCCCAAAATGGACCCACACTCATTCAAAGAAGAGCTTGGAAATATCTGTCACTGTGATATTCTTCTTGCAGGTTGTGAGGATGGCCATCTTCGAAAACTGGTCAACGACCATAAATACGCAGTCATTGCCTTGCTTGGTGGACGTAAGGCTAGACATGTAATCCATTGAGATGGATTCCCAAGGATTCTCGGGAGTAGGAAGAGGGGTGTATAAGCCTTGCTTCTTGATGGCCGGCTTGGCAATGGCACAAGTAGTGAAAGATATGGTCTACTTGTTGATTTCCTGTCGAAGTTTTGGCCAATAAAAATGTTTCTAAAGAATGACCACAACTTTCTCCACGCCAAAATGTCCTGCCATCCGACTGTAGTGGGCTTCCCAAATCATATTTGCACGCTCGCTTGTAGGAACATAGAGATGGCCCAGATGGCATAATAGTCTGCCCTGAATGTGAAAATCAGTGACAGTCATGCCTATACCCAAGAGCTGATAGGTGGTGGTGAAGTCTGGATCTTGTTGATAAAGTTGGGACCACTTTCATGCCAAAATAACATTTTTCCAAGTTGGCATATAGCTTGTGTTGCCACAGAGTGCTCAAAACCTGCTAAATATGTCGCATGTGCTCCTCCCAAGTTATGTTGAAGATGAGGATGTCATCCAAATATACCACCACAAAAGAGTTGGTGAAGGGTCTCAATACATCATCCATCAACCTCATGAAAGTGGTTGGTGCATTTGTTAAGCCAAAGGGCATGACCAACAATTCGAAGAGACCTTCTTTATATTTGAAGGTTGTCTTCCATACATCAGTTGGTTCGATGGGAACCTGGTGGTAACCAGACTTTAGGTCAATCTTGCTGAAGAACTTTGCCCCGTTGAGTTGGTCAAGAAGGACATCAATCCTAAGAATTGGGTACCAGTTCCTGACGACTATTTTGTTTAAGGCTCTGTAATCAATGCAAAGTCACCAAGTCCCGTCCTTCTTCTGCACCAGTACAATCGGGCTTTCGCAAGGGGAGGAGCTGGGTCCGATGTGCCCCTTTTGAAGAAGCTCTTAGATCTGACGCATGATTTCATCATTTTCCATCAGCGAGCGATGATAGACTGGTCCATTGAGTAGAGGTGTACTGAGGGTCAGATCAATTGGATGCTTGACTTGGCAGTGCGTCGGTACCCTGGTGGGTGTGGAGAAGATGTCTTTGTATTCTTCCACGATCCCGTCCACTTGCTTTTGCTGCAAAGAGAGGCTCTGTGTAGAGGCCACAGATGTGGCGGCGACCTTCTGCTTATTGTGAGCATGGATCACAAAGAATACGGACTTCTCAGTCTGTGAAATGACCTTACTCCATTTCTTAGCAGAGATTAAAGAAATAGCAGTAGGCGGCGCTACCTCTGGTATGTTGTACAATTGTCTACCCAAAGTAATAATAACACTGTGGGGTCTAGACTCATACACAACATGACGCTTCCACAAATATGGTTGTCCTAAAAGAACATCACAAACTTCAAGGGGAGAAATATCACACAATACCTCATCTTTGAAAGGCTTGCTGTCGTAGGGAAGATGACACTGTTGGCTGACACAAATATCTCTTCCTCGGCGAAGCCAACCGATGGTGTAGGGTTGCAGGTGCGGTGTCGTTGGCAAGTCCACCAGCTTGACGACCTCTGTTGAAATCAGGTTCTTTTTACTGCCACTATCGATAATGAAATGAAGCGGAGCCCCCTTTACCCACGTATGTGAGTGAAAGAGGCGTTCCCCTTCCTCTAGTTATTATCGTTCGCTTGACCGGACTTTGGTGGTAGCGACAGTGGCACTGGGTTCAACATCGATAATCCACTTCCCTCCTTCGGGATTTGATTCAGAATCAGAATCGTCCTCTGACTTAGAAGCCTTCAACTCGACCACGAGTGACTGCTTGGAGCAACATTCTTCAATGTTGTGCCAAGGGATTTTATGGTACTCACACCATTTTCTCGTGTCCTTCTTTGTCTTCCCATTGCCCTTCTTATGCTGCAGCTTGGACTGGTTTTCTTGAGAGTGGCCCTCTTTGCTTTGTCCCTTGCTGTGTGGGTTGGGACTGCCTTTTCCCTGCTTCGGCTGTGAGGAGTTTCCAGATCCAAACTCTCGCCTCTTCTGCTTAAATTTATGCTCGATCTTAACAGTGTATCTATAAGTCGTACCCAATGAGGTGATGTACAGAAACTCCATTTATGTTTGAATGTATCTATGCAAACAACCATGGTATTTGAGCACCATATGTCGCTCAGAATATTTGATACCCAATTTGGTGCGCATGGTATGGAAAATATTGGTGAAATCTGGTACTGTCTAGTCCCTTTCTTGACGCAGGGTGGTCCATCTGGTGTACTGGTCCTCGTAGCTTCCAACATGGTAGTATTGTTCTTTAATGGCGTCCCGAAAGGAATCCCATGTAGGGGAAACCACAAATATTGCAGATTCCTCTATGGCCTTTTTCTCAGAGTAAGTATCCCACCAGTCCTTAACATGGGGGGCGACCTTGAGGAGTGCAAAAGTAATCTTTTCCCTGTCGGAAAAATTGTGGACCAAAAAATACCTTTCGAGCAGATTCAACCATTTATCTATAGCATCTGCATATATCAGTCCTTCAAATAACGAAATATCAAAATTTACATGTACCTTGAAGGGGGTTGCATGGCCACTTGATGAAGATGCTTCTCCCGTGGGCAGCCATCGGAGGATCTTTGCAAAGTTGTCCATCATTTTGTTCCTTTTTCGCGCGAGGGCTTCCTTGAGCAACATTTTAATAGGATCTCCTACTCCATCATCTTTATTTCCGTCCCCCATGGGTTGTTGTCGGGCTCAGCTTGACCGATCTTGCAATGGATCGATTGGTTCAAGTCCCAACTTCTTGTACCCAAATCTTGTCAGGGACATGCACAAAGAAAAATAAATGAAGAGCAGACTGCTCTGATACCACTGATCCAGATTTAGGAGCGTAATAAACTAATTAATAGATTGAAAACACAGACATATGAAGAACAACACAAATATCTAGTGAACAATAACTTCTATTGAATAAATGAAATAGGATGAAACTGTAAAACTGCAGAACTGAAACACTTGCTTGAATGGTGGTAGCTATCTCTGAGAAGAGATGTGGCTGCTACGCACATTCGTCTGAGCAGAATGATTACATGAGGCTCTAGAGGAATTTTTGATATTACTCATGAATGCCAAAACCACAGACATCCAAAAACCTAACCCTAGGAGGTGAAATGCCAAAAGTCATGTGGGCCCCTATGGGTAAGTTGGTACCTCAACTTCACGGGGTCATAACTTTTGCATACGACCTCCGTTTTAGGCGCGTGATAGCCCATTGGAAAGGTCTTTCAGAGAACTACACATTATGTGATAAAAATCTGACTCCATCTACGGTTTGACTGTGGCGAGCCAAAAAAACACTTTTAGGGCTCCAAAACGACCCTGGAAGTACAACAAGATGTGCTGACATGAAAACATACAAAATAAGCTAGTTGGATTAGGCGAGAGGCCACAAGTATCCACCTGGAAGATTTGTAGGGATTCAGACATCCCCAAAAGTGTAGAACCCACAATTACAAAGAAGTACATAAGAACATGTTGAACCAAAAAACAGACAAGAGGAGCCAGTTGGAATAGATGGGTGGCCACCAATATCCACCTGGAACAGGCCTATGCTATGCTTTCTTTTCTTCAGTTATGAGAATGAAAATACAAAGAAATAGGCACTCACTATGGAGTTTCCTTTGACAATGTGGCCTAAATGGCCATTACAAAATCTTCTTACTCCTATGCTATTCTCTCGAATCCCACTCCTAGATGCTCTTCTATGTTAAATTTAAAGCTGTTGTTAGGTTATTTTCTATTTTCTAGAGCATTTCCAAAACAACAGCATAAGTAGGATCACTGAAAGAAACACAATCACAAGGTACACAACATTTTATCCCGGGAAACCCTCATGGGGGAGAAAACCCAACAAAAACTTCCTCAATAATAGATTGCCAATACAATGCCAAGACTTAAGACCAAACCACCAAGAATAGACTAGGACTAAGCATGCACCTCTCTCTTCTTCTTCTTGCAACTGCGGCTACCTTCAAAAGATGCGCACTAGAAGTGTGAGTGAGTGGGTGAACAAATGAGGCGCCATCCTCATTTATAAATACTAGTGAGAAAGGGATAGGTTTATGTCTCGTCACTTAGCTGGGTCGACCTCTTCCAAGAGTGGTTAAAATCACTATATAAACCCTAGGGGCCGACTTCACAAATACCACCATATAAATATGGTTTGACCAATCCACAAAAGGGGATTTGATATATAAGATAATAACTCAATTATAATTAGAATATTATTCAAAGTTACAATATTTCGACACTCCCCCTTAACGAGCAGGGTATTATACTGACATAACCCAATACAACATCATCAGGAGAGAGAGAGGGAAGCAACATCATCAACATCTGGAACACTGACTAACATATCTACAAATCATCATAAGTTTTTCTCATCATCAGTAACATCATCATTCACAACATGGGGCTGGAGTAGCATCATCATCATCATCTACATCAACATCAATTAGCATAACACTAAAGAAACAATATCACCAACCCAAGGCTGGTACACCATCATCAACAACATGAGGCTAATACAACAACATGATCAACAACACAAGGTTGATACAACATCATCAATAGCACGAGGTTGATACAACATCATCAACAACACAAGGCTGATACAACATCATCAACAACAACACGAGGTTGAAACAACAACATCATCAACACGAGGCTGGGATAACAACATCATCATCATATGGAAACAGAATGAGGCAGGTGCAACAACAACATTTTGTTGTACTCTGACAGATCGTTCTTATCGGACCTTCGAGATCTGCTCGAGAATCATAATATTCCCTAGGATATAAAAATCCTAACGAAGTTTCCACGTGGTACTCTGACAGACCGTCCTTACCGGACCTTCGGGATCTGCCCAGGAATCAAAACATTCCCTAGGATATAAAATCCTAACGGAGCTACCACTACTGACCACAACTGGTATATACATGCACAGGTACTCTGACAGATTGTCCTTACCGGACCTTCGAGATCTTTCCAGGTATGATCAATCCCCTAGGATATAAAATCCTAACGGAGCTACCCATTGTTGGTCAAGATACCATAGTATCATCAACATCACTCTCCCTTTCGAGGGAGGTACTTTCGGACAACACCAAGCTTGTCTTGGAAGTACTCAAACTTTACATGAGATAGAGGCTTGGTCAACACACCTGCAACATGCTCATATGTGCCAACATATTGGAGCTTTACAAATCCCCTCTGCACCACATCACAAATGTAGTGATACCAGATCTCTATGTGCTTCGACCTATCATGGAACATTGGGTTCTCCGTCATCTTTATGCAACTCTGGTTATCACATAGAATCATGATGGCTTCCATATCTAGATCGAATAGACCTGTCAAAAACTTCCGAAGCCATATGGATTCACAAATGGCGGAATATATTGCAATGTATTCTGCTTCTGTCGTGCTGAGAGAAATACTAGATTGCTTCCTGCTCTACCATGAAGTCATAACTGACCCTAGACTGAAACAACATCCTCAAGTGCTCTTTCTATCAGAAACACTTCCAGCCCAATTTGAATCAGTATAACCATACAGTCTAAAGTCGTGATCTCCAGTATAACAGAGACCATAATCCAACGTACCCTTAAGGTATTTCATCACATGCTTTGCAGCTACAAGGTGAACACGTCTGGGCTCTATCAGATACTGACTCAAGGTGTTCACAACAAAGCATATATCTGGCCTGGTATTCGTCAGATACATCAACGAACCAATAATCTGTCTATATAGTGTAGCATCAACCAATTCCGACGAAGTATAAACCAAGAGCTTCAACTTTGTTTCCATGGGTGTGTTCATGGATTTACATTCCAACATGTCAAATCTCTTCAGTATTTCAACTGCATACTTCCCTTGGTTAAGGAAGATCTTCTCTAGGCTCTGCCAAACTTCAAGTACTAAGAAATACTGCATCAAGCCTACGTCTTTCATCTCAAACTCTGCAACGAGCTTCTTCTTACAATCTGTGATGATATTTTCTTCTCATGTTAAGAATAATTCATCCACATACAATAGAAATATAACTGGCTCATCATTCATATCCTTGAAGTAAAGGTTAGAATCAACTTTACTCTTGGTAAATCCCCAGCTCGTTAGGAAACTATCAATTCTGCCATACCAAGCTCTAGGAGCTTGCTTCAACCCGTACAGAGCTTTCTTCAACCTGCAAACACGAGTCTTTCTATCTTCAACTTCAAACTCTTGTGGTTGTTCTATATACACTTCTTCTTCAATAACACCATTTAAGAAGGTTGTTTTCACATCCATCTAGTGTAACTTCCACTTCATTTTGGTTGCAAGAGCTATGATGGTTCTGATATAAGTGTATCTGGCTACAGGAGCAAATGTCTCTTCATAATCAATGCCTTCCTTTTGAGAAAAACCATGAGCTACAAATCTTGCTTTATGTTTTTCAATACTTTCGTCTGCGAGATGTTTCGTCTTGTATATCCATTTGGAAGATACCACATCTTTGTTCTTTGGTCTGGGAACTATTTCACATACATCATTCTTTATAATGGATTGATATTCTTATGTCATGGCATCTACCCATTCTTTCTTCTGAATGGCTTCTTCAAAGCAACTAGGTTCATTTTCTACGAGATCAGACATCAAGGCCATATAATTGGAGAATGACTTAGGTTTCTTGCTTTGTCTCATGGTTCCTTCTGGGGAACCATACTTCTCTCCATATTGAATAAGTTCCCTTGCCCAAGTTGGATTTCTCTTGTGAGAGATCATCATCCGAGGAGGTTCTTGATATTCTACCATATCATGATCTTATGGAATCTCGTCATCATGAGTAACTGTAACTTCCTTCACTGGTTCTGCAACTCTGGGAGCTATAGGTACTTCTTCATATACTTCTTCAAGCTGACATTTCCTTGGTTACACCTTCATAAAATGTTACATCTCTGCTGATCTCAATATGATGGCAACCTGGTATGTAAATTTTGAAGGCCTTAGAGACCTCAAAATATCCAACAAATATTCCCTTCTTTCTGAAGGATCCAACTTAGTTCTTCTCTCTTTCGGAATGTGTACAAACACTGGACAACCAAAGATTTTTATATGGCTTAATTTTGGCTTCTTCCTGGTGAAAATTTCTTCGGGGGTTTTGAATCCAAGTGCACTATGAGATCATCTGTTTTGGACATAAACTTTTGTTCTTATTGCTTCAACCCATAAGTGCATTGGAAGATCTTGATCGTGGATCATAGTCTTCACTACTTCCATTATTGTTCTATTCTTTCTTTCTGCTACACCATTTTGTTGAGGATTATAGGGAGTGGTGAGCTCCCTCTTAATATTGACATCTCTGCAAAAGCTTCCAAATTCATTTGAGGTGTATTCTCCTCCATTATTTGACATGAGTGTCTTCATTTTTCTTTTGAAGAGATTTTCTACCAAGGCTTTGAATTCCTTGAACTTTTTGAGTACTTCATTTTTTCATTTCAAGAAATAAACCCAAGTCTTGCGAGAATAATCATCAATAAATCACACATAGTATACATACCCACTTAGAGAGGTTGATGACATTGGACCACATACATTTGAGTGGATGAGCTCCAAGATTCCTTCTACTTTACTGTCGCTCTTTGGGAAAGGATTATTTATGTTCTTTCCTTGTGCACATCCCTTGCATACACCTTCATGATCAACCTTGAATTCCGGTAAACCTGTAACTACCTTACTTACATATGGTAAGGCTTTGTAGTTGATGTGAGCTAGTCTTCTATGCCAAAGTTCACAAGGACTCTCAATTGAGTGAGTCAAGGCTGCATCTGAGTGATCTTTTAAGTTATACAAGCCACCTTCTTCTGTTCCAATAACAATTGCATCTTCTATGGTTTTTCCTTTAGGCCACATAAGAGCTTCACCATCTATGAACGTAACCCTGAAACCTTTCTTATCTAGAGTTGAGATAGAAATTAAGTTCTTTGTCAAACTTGGTACATAATGTACATCCTTCATTCTCATCGAAGTCCCTGAATCAAGTTTGTAGGTGGATTCTCCCATTCCTTTGATAGGATACTAATAATCATCTCCGAGTGAAACTTTCTAGGGAAAGTCCTTTTTTGTAAGGCTAGAGATAATGTCCCTCTGACCTGTCATGTGCTTAGAGGCACCACTGTCTATGAGCCAAGTTTCCTCTCTAGGTGTTACAGATCTTGAGAGGGAGGAAAATAAAACATAATATTCAATCTCTTCTTTAGTCAACTTCATGGGTGGCTCATCATCTTCAACTGCATGGGAATGATGTATTTTTTTATTTCTCTTCTTGTATTCTTCCCTTATGGCAGGACAATTCTTAGCAATGTGTCCCATCTTATCATAATGATAACATTGATAAGAGGATACATCCTTTTCTTTTCTTTGACCCTTATGATATTTCTGGAATCTCCTTGGAGGGTGAGATTCTTTATGGAAGTGGGTGAATTTCTTTGGGGAGTGAGATTCTTTGTGAAGGTGGGTCTCCTTTTGGAAATGAGACCTTTTATTTTCTCCTTCAACATGAGCATCTAGGGATTGATATTCATCCCTTAATAGTATGGCTTCTCGGTTGGCTACTCTTGCTTCTTCTTGAACACATTCTTCCCATAGACTGTCAAATTGGAGTTTTTATTTTCTTACACAAATGGTTTCGATGAAGGCATCCCAAGGTCTTGTGAGACTATTAAGAGTTTTCATGATGAGTTCATCTTCACCCAAGTTGTCTCCAATTGCTTCTAGTTTTTCTTTGAAATGAGTAACCCTAGAGAAATAGTCTTGAATTATTTCTCCTTTCTGCATCTTTGTATTTCAGTTAGGGCATCAAGTGATATTTAATGGAGTCTGCAATGATCCTTTTGGCCCTAACCATATCCTTCTTTTACTTTGCTTTGGCTAGATGTTCTTCGGGTTCGAGTACATTTTCTTTTATGAATTTTGCAAGGTCATTCTCTTCAAGACTGAGTCCAATTCTGTACTTCCATCCATGGATTTTTTCCACACCTTCTAACTTGTCAACAAGCTTGTAGCTTGCAGACATCTTGACCTGGAGATGGGAAAATGATCAAAAAATGAAAGTGCTCAGAAAGTGAATCTGAACTTACCAGGAGATGCATTGGGATGAGGCGAGTAGGCTGGAGTTGTCTATTTTAAAAAATTCCAAGTTTTACTCCTTGAAACTTGACCTGCACAAATCAGGACTGGTACTTCTGGTACTGGTTCTAGTTTCCTAGTTTTCTGGTACCAGTCAAAACTAGGGTTTGAATTTATGGAGGCTTTGGCCACTGAAAAGGTGCACTCAAGCTGTCAATTGATGCGCTAGGGTAGGGCACACTTTTCTAGATGGTTTTTAGTCTGAAATTCCTCTTCAAAAAAAATCCCTAATTTTCTTGTACGACAACAATGACATTTTTGGATACCCAATGAAAGATGCTCTATTCAGTCAAGCTCTGATACCATGTTAAATTTAGAGCTGTTATTAGGTTCTTTTCTATTTTCTAGAGAATTTCCAAAACAACAACATAAGTATGATCACTGAAAGAAACACAATCACAAGGTACACAACATTTTATCTTGGGAAACCCTCATGGGGGAGAAAACCCAACAAAAACTTCCTCAATAATAGATTGCCAATACAATGCCAAGACTTAATACCAAACCATCAAGAATAGACTAGGACTGAGCATGCGCCTCTCTCTCCTTCTTCTTGCAACTGCAACTACCTTCAAAAGATGTGCACTAGAAGTGTGAGTGAGTGAGTGAAAAAATGAGGTGCCATCCTCACTTATAAATACTAGTGAGGAAGGGCTAGGTTTATGTCTCTTAACTTAGTTGGGCCGAATTATTGCAAGAGTGGTTAAAACCACTATATAAATCTTAGGGGTCGACTTCACAAATACCACCATATAAATATGGTTTGACCAATCCACAAAAGGGGATTTGGTCTTATATAAGACTCGACATGATCAATCCACAAAAGAGGATTTGATATATAAGATAATAACTCAATTATAATTAGAATATTCTTCGAAGTTACAATATTTCAACATTCTCAACTATGGAACAAGAACAATGCTAAAGAATGGAATCCTTTCTCCTCCTATTGGCCCAATATTTAACATAGCTTGATAGTTATCTAGGGTTTGGGTTTTTGCATGTCTCAACCCTTAATTACTATAAGGTTTTGGAACTTCTATAATATTCTTGAAAGTCCACATGTGATTAGCCCGCATGTGTGAGTAATGGGGGTTGACATGGCATCCACTTGGTACCATGGTGGTCAACAAGGTAGGTTAACTTGTGGGAAGCATAACTTCCACATACGAGTTCTGATTGAGGTGATTTTTGCACCATTGGAAAGGTATCGATGTGTAGAATAGTCTGGACAAGGGGTTATGAGAATTACTCACAAAGTTTGACCCCAAAAAGGGTGATTTAATGCCTCAAAATGGCTCTGGAAGGTTTCAAACCCGAAATTTCCAAACTCGGACCTACCACTAAAATGGGCCCTGCAAGATAATTTTTCCATTTTTTCCACCATAAAGTACTAAGATAGATGACAAATTATATATTGATCCAATCTAGATCATACAAAAACATAACAATTCTAAAACAATAACTATATATGATGATATGGCTATAACTATGATAAATCAATATTGGATATAGTTCAAAAAGTGGGATGTTTAGGTTTAAAGTGTGTAAATCAATAGTTAAAAAATGAGCAAAAAGAGAATCCTAGGGCTCATTAGTATGCATGCCTTATTTGTTGTTGTGTGGTTGCACCATAAATCAAGTTCTTCTAGCTATCATTGTTGATATTCTCTTCCTTTTGTGTTTTCAAGGATAGGTCTACAAAGTGCAAAGAGGGGACAAGTGTGACTAGATTATCTACATTGATATTTGCTCAAGACTAGGAATGCCCTTGAAAAACTCAACTTTGTCAAGTGGTGCTTTAGAACTATTGCATGGAATGCAAGTTGTGATGGTGATATCCTTTAAAATATTGATGGAGTCATTCTTTATGGCCCGTCGATATCAGTTTAGGGCATCCACAATAAAATTCTCCATCAAAGAGATTGTGTTGTTTCCTCTAGATGTAGTTGAGGTGCTCTTCTGTATTTGGGTAGGAAATTTTCTGTAACAATCCAACTATGTGAATATAGTGTATGACTAAGAAAGAAAGAGTACTATTGTAATGGTCCAATTGTATGAGGACTATGTATGACTCAGGATGAAGCAAATGTTCTGCATAAATACCATAAAGAAGAGAAAGAGTGAGAGAGATCCAATTGCATCTATGGTCATACATGGTCATTACCACTAAGATGCAAGGGAAGAACACATGTTTGTTGTGACAGGAAGAGAAACCAATGTTCAAGCCAACTATGTTGCTTTCAATGTATGACATAGGTGCCAATATTTTATCACTGAAATGTATAAGAGTATTTTCTAGCTCTTATACCACTAATCGAGATTATAAATGTAATTTGTTGGACAACTTTAACAATGTGTCACTGATCAAGTTATGAGAAGAAGAAGCATGAATACAATGAAATAGATGTGCTCAAGGAAAATTAGATCGTACAATGTTTGTATTATTGTGTGAAAGATATGTACATTTCTCTATGAAAAAGAGTGAGATATAAAATGCAATGCCTATATGTTCTATGCTTGGATGCACCTAATATATATATATATATATATTTTTTTTTTTTCCCTTGAAAAAAATCGTATCTTCTATTGAGAAAATTGAAGGTACAATCCTAACATGCAATATTGCATAATACAAAAAAATGGTTGGGAAGAAATCCCAACTATGAAAGGTGCAACCACCATCTTGAAAAAAGCCAAGAATCGAATCACCAAAAATAAAAACAAGTATTTTCAATACCTGTGCCAAAACACTACTAGTCGTAAAGAGTAAAAAAGTAGAGCTAGAAAGCATCAAATTTACAAATCATTGAATAAACCTTCTCTCCTAGGGAATAAATCTCCATCCGAGAATTCTTCTAGGACAAAATGAGCATCATGAAAAATTAAAGAATCTTTGGAAAGAGCATCGACATTAGCATTCAATCCTCTACGAATATGTGTAAAAGATATATGGTGAAACAAGGCAACAATATCTTGGAGTTGAAGCACCATCTAAAGAAGCCAAAAATTCATGATTTGGTTCACTCTATTCATCCAATAAATTGTCAATTTTGAGTCCCCGAAGACCTGTAAGTCGATTACATTCCCGTGAAAGACAATTTTGAGTAGAAAAAATAAAGCTTTAAACTCACCCATATTATTGGTCCATTGACCCACGTTTACTTTGACCGAAATCAAATGGGTTTCAGATAAATTAAGAATGATACCCATAACCACTAAACGTCGGGGGCCTTGGCATGCCCTATCAAAGCAACTCCAAACCATTGCTCTATTAACCACCAATGTTGAATCCATCCAAGCCTCCTTCACCTTTAGAACAAACTTGTAATCGTTGAGAAGTGCAATTGATTGTTGTGATACCTTAATGGTGGGATATCTCTTATCTTCGAAGAGACTGGCATTGATAGCCAACAAAATCCCCCACACGGTCAATATGGGAAATACCCTTAAATATTTTAATTTAGGCCGAGAAAAATATTCTTAGAAGCAATCGAAAATGGTGCCCTTATCCCATGAATGAAAAACTCCCAACAATCTCTCTATTTTAGCCCACACTTTCCGCAAAAAAGGACAGTTGAGGGATATATACTCGATGGTCTCAACATTACACTTGCAAAGGTAACATAATCCCGACCCATGTTTTTTCATGAGCTGTAATTTGTCCCATGTCAAGACCTTCCCCTTCAACACCAACCAAAAGAAAAGGAGGCCCTTCAAAGGTCCCCCGATCTTCCATAATTTTGAGTACCGCCAAAGATGTAGAGGGTCTCCCATATCCTTCGATGCGAGATATCCAAGTTTGGCCGAATATTATCCCATGGAATTATTGTAGGCCTAGACAATCTCATTCTCCAGCTCGAACAATTGAACATGAGCATTTCTTAATTCAGATGTGAAGAGTGACCAATGATTATGTCATCTCTTGTCCAAAGCAAGGTCAATGGAAGATAGCCAACCATGAGCCCAAATAGTCGTATGGGTTGCATCACTAATCCGATTTAGTGTATGCCAACCCATAGCCTAAAGCTAAGCCACTATATCATTTGGTAAGAATACATTAACATTACACCCCAAAATAACATCCTTCCCCACCCAAACCATTTCGCCTGAACCAACCTTCCAAGCCAGGTAATTCCCAATGATTGGAAAGGAAAGTGTGAGAGCCCTCCATTGCTTAGAGACATTATGAGTACTTTTCCTTCTATTCCTAATCCAATCCAATATATTATATGGGGAAATGTACTTGTCAATCAAACTTCTTCACCAAAGACTATCCTTGGTCATGACAACCCAAAGAGATTTCACTGCCAAGTCCTTCCTAAAAATCCATACATCTTTTAAATCCCACTCCCCACAAGACTTGGGCTTTGAAATGGATTTCCAAATTTCTAAGTGTGAACCCAAGTACTCAACTTGGCACTTCCATAAGTAATTGAAACATACTTTCTTGATGAAATTAAGAATACCTTCGATATAAGTTCCAATAGGTGTTAATAAGCAAGAATGGGCTTAAGCATAGATTTTATCAATATCAACCTACCACCATGGTACAACCAATGTTTGCACCAACAATTGATTTTTTTCTCGATCTACAACAAGAGCCATTTCCAATCCAAGGATCAATATTTATCAGGTTTAAGAATGAACCTCAAATACTTAAATCCCTCCCTCATATAAGCTATGGTGAAATTGAATATCCCCAAAATTCTTAGTCATGTCCCTTCATCCATCTCTGGAAAATAAATTGTAGATTTTGTGTTGTTAATCATCATACATGTAGCCTCACATAATTCCTCCAAGATTTCCTTTAGGACCCGACCTTCCGAATCTACGCAAAGACAAAATATAAACACATCATCCACAAATAATGAGTAAGTGAGTTGTTCAGTTTGATCAATCATTACTCCTTGTATCTTGTTGACCTCTTAGCTTCTCTGATAGCCCTGTTGAGACCGTTATCTATCAATAAAAATAGATAAGGGGACTATGGGAATCCTTGATGAATCCCCTGAGCTGATCTGAATAAACAAGACCTTGATCCATTGATTAACACCACAAAGGAAACAATGGTCACACAACACATTATCCACTTTACAAGTGGAATCCAAATGCAGTATGAAGTAGCAGCAAACAAAGATATAACCAAGAAACCCAATCTTAGGCTTTGGACAAGTCTATTTTGAAAACTAAGACTTGTTGTTTCTATGTTTTAATAGTATTTAATCCTTCCTAGGCCAATCCTATAGCTTCGTGGATGAGACAAACCTTTAAAAACCCAAATTGTTCAGAAGAAATTGCATTGGATATAATAGGCTTAAGGAAGACAACAATTACCTTAGAGATGATTTTGTATAAGAATTTGCACAAAGAAATTGGACCGAATTCATCAAATGTCTTGGGATAGTCCACTTTAGGAATGACGGTGATGTACGTAGAGTTGATGTTGCATGGTGTTTTTTCAGACTATCGAATTTCTTCCACAACCATGAGTAGATCATCCCGTAGAGTATCGAAAAAATGTTCATAGAATTCAATTGTCCATCCGCCTGGCCCCAGATTCTTATCCCTTTTGAAAGAGGATATGATGGCCAATAATTCGTGTTTCATGAACTCCATGAATAGATCATGATTCTCGTTGTCGTCAATCATCCTAGGAAAGTATGAAATAAGCTTGAGAACCTTCCCCATATCCAAATGGTCTGACTCTTTAAACAAGTTTGAGAAATGAGCCACTCCCAAAGCTACCACGTTTGAAAAATATTGAACCTTGCTTCCATTGGAATCTTGTAGATCACAGATGGTATTCTGGATCTTCCAATAATTGGTGAAATTATGGAAGTATTTGGTATTTTGGTTGCCAATTGTAATCCATAGGGCCTTTCTTTTGAGACCCCAGGTATTCTCTTTCTCATAAAGTATTTTTGTTCAAGTAGCTTCAATATCTCTACATTTTTCCAGAATCATGGGAGTGGATAGGTGGCCCAAGGTCAACTCATATATTTGTTCAAGTTCTATCTCAATCCTTCGAAGCTTCCGATCTTGTTGAATATGCTTAGCTTGAGCCCATGTAGTAACCTTTTCTTTTATCACACAAAGTGATCCATGTGGATATTGGTGGCCACCCGCCTATTCCACTTGGACCTCCACCATTGTTTCTTTCAGTTTCCTTAATTGTAGCACAATTTACTATTTTTAGCAGTTTTTCGGGTCCTGAACTTCTGGAGCCATTTTGAGGCCCTAAACGACGTTTTTTTGGGCATCAAACCTTCGATGAATATAAGTTTGTTTTGGACTCGATATTCATTGTCAACAGTGTATTCCTTAGATAGATCTTTCTAACGATGTATCATGTGTGTTAAACGGAGATAGTATGCAAAAGTTACGACCCCGGGAAATTGATGTACCAATTTACCTCGACGGGGCCCATATTCTGGCGTTTCATCTCCTAGGGTTAGGTTTTTGGATGTTTAGGGTTTCCATTGTTTCTCAATAATGTATAGGCCTTCGAGCCTCATTGTAACACAAAGTTCAGAGGCCTGTAGCCGCCACATCTCTTCTTAGAGATAAGCTACCAACACCCTAACTAGTTTATTTCCATTCTGTCTGTAAACAAATTTTAGTTCTTTGATATTAATGAAATGAAGTGTTATTTCCGCTGCATCTTTGTATTCATTGTTATTCGTGTATTATGTTGCGTTCCTGCATAAATTCGGATCACGAAGATCAGTTACAAATTGAGCAAAAGCTAACTCCTCGACATCCTCCTGCCCATGCCTCCAATTATTTTGAATTAAGTTATGAAACTCCTCGTCCTCCGCCCATGAAGAGTTGTACTTAAATGAGGACCATAGCTTCCTACAAACCTTATCGATTTCCAAAAAGATAGGAAAATGGTGTGAGCAACAAATCTTACCGACCCACGATTGATAGAGACCACAATTATGAGTTAAGGATTGGTGCAATAAAAAATGATCCATCCTTTTCGAAACACCCTCCTTGCCACTTCTATTATTACACCATGTTGGACTAATCGGAATAAGATAGACATCGATGACCCTTCCTTTTCCAATTTATCAAGAAAAGAGTTCACCAACTTTTCTTCATGAGTAGATGGACCCCATACCTCACCACGGCTTAGTGTTATGTTCAAACCCCAACCAATAATGATGTTTTCACTCCTGAGGCATTTTAGAGAAAAATGATGATTCTAGAAAACTTTGTCCCCTCGTATGGCCCATATAAATTAAGAAGAAAGAACAAGCGATCGAGTTCATTGAAGAATATTTCAGTACATAAACCTAACCTAATAATAAATAGTTTGTAAGTACACATGATGGAGATATAACTATAATAATACCTCGGGAGTGACCAAAAGAGTCCATACCATGGAACACCCAATTCAAAAAGAGCTTCAATAGATCAACACATAGCACATCACACAGACCCATCGATTCTTGGATAAAAACCACATCTGGTTCATCCATATCAACAAAACACTTTAGGGGTAATTTTTTGGCCTTTCCCCACATGCCACGAATGTTTACATACATAATTTTCATGAGTTGTTGAGAATCGGGCTCGTGCATGCTCTAAGGACCCCAAAAATCAATCTTTGTCTTCCTTGCGACACCTCACGATGAGATTTCTCTTGAGCGTGTTTAAGTGCAGATTTGTGCCCCACCTTAGAGGGACTACGAATTTTTAAACCATCACACCTGAAACCTCCCAAGGGCTGACATCAAGATAGATGTCTAGATCTCAAGAGATATGGATCACAACCTAAAAAATAGAAGAAGATAGAGGTGACCAAGGTCTATGAAAATTAGAGGCTTGGGAGGAGCGAGATTCCAAATCCATTAAAGGCGCAATACCATGAGATCCCTGCCCTCCCTTCCTCAAAGAAAATTTCAGGGATATCCCCCTCAAAGTGGGCTTCTAGGACTAACCCACGACTCTTAAAGACCCAAAGTCCACTGAATGTACACAATCCAAATCAAACTTATAAGTTTGAGTGGGAAATCTTACCTGAGTCCCGATGATGGAGAGTGGTTTGTGTCTAGAGCACATCGAGTTTTCTCCATTGAGAAGGAGAAATATCTAATTCATCCCCCAAGATGGTCCATAAATCCTGACTCGATAGTCCACCCATAGGCCTGCCATCCAAAGGAACTTTTGTCAACCTCTACCTAGTGAATAGGGGATGTCTACACATCTCATGTACCCAGAGGAATCAAAATTGCATTAGAAACGTCATCCAACTTTTGTCTAGTATGCCCCGAAAATTTCTTTTGAAATGGGAGATCATAGTTGGCTAAAAAATGCTCGACCCAATGACACCTGGAGCAACGAAATGACACGTTCACGTAATCAAGTCGTTGTATATAAGAGTGGTCTCCTATTACCAACTCCAAGGATTCAAAAATACCCTAGCGAGGATCTAGATCCACCATAATTTTAGCCACCGAGTGCATACAACTGGATTTATAATTGTCATTTGCACAAGTAAATTTTTCTAAGACATTGTCTATGGTAGCCAATCCCGCATTCGACCATAATTATAGGGGAATATTAGGTAATTTAACCTATGTCAACATACTAGAAAGAACCTCCTCCTTGGCATCGAACAAAGGATGCCAAGGTTTGGCATAGGGTAAATGTTTGTTCCAATACCACCACCCCCTTAATATTTTTTGTGTATCCTCTTTGGATTTAAATAAGAATCCCATGCATCCACAAGATAGAACGTGCATCACCAGAACATAGTCTAGAACTTGCTTTCACTCTACCTACACCCACAAAATTAGGGTTTCCCGAGACCTATCGTAGAATCCTCATGTGGCGCAAAAACCCTAGAACAATCACTGCATAAACCTTAGATCCGTTGCTGGACCCCTCCAATGGATTATTCTCAAAACAAAAAAAAAAGTTGCACAAAATCATCCATGTGGCCCAAGAACTAGAATAGAATCCTCACGTGGTGCAAAAACCCTAGAACAATCACTGCATAAACCCTATA
>ML812598.1:68272-82610 GCA_009831015.1 Picea engelmannii
ATATATATATATATATATATATATATATATATATATATATATATATATATATATATATAATGTCAATTATGCATGATAATTCAAACTCATAGGAGATATTTATGTTGAAGCTCACTTAAAACTTTCCATAAGTTTTTCCCATATATTACAAAGCACACCCAGATTGTTCAAGTATCATATTATTTTTAATTAAACCTAACTAAATATATATTTCTCTATCTTTTTAAATTTTTACATTAAATCCGACATTGTTTTTTTATTTAGTCGATATTGTATTTTTTTTTAAATGTGCACAGAAGGAATTACACATCTCCTTCTCTTTCCTTCTAAAATTTTACATAAAGCCGACATTGTTTTTTATTTAGTCAATATTATATTATTATTTTTAAATGGACATGTGTCAAATCTAGGTTGAGCACAGAAGGAATTACACATCTCCCCCATACTGGGCTGTAGAATGTGCCTCTCGATGCAAAAACATGACAAAATTTATCAAGGAAATGTCTCCTAATGAGTGTATAAAGAAAAAAATGAAAAAAAAAATACCTTGGCTCCTCATAAGGATTACAAAAGATTCAAAGAAAACTCCATCAAAGATCTTCCAAACAACATAAGTGAAGAGGTGAAACATGAATGCACACTGGCAAGGGTGAAGCCTCTAAGTAAGAATATCATTGGAGAATTACGTTTACAAATCTGAGGAAGGCTAAACATATATTGGTGCTCAAAGTAGATAAGGGAAACACCGTTATAGTTATGAAATATGAAGATTACAGAAAGCTAGAGGTTGATCCAGGTAATAAGATTATTAAAGAATGACAAAGGTTATCAAGGACACATCTCTTGATGAGAGCATAAAGAAAAAAATATACAAAATTAGCCTAACTCCTCGTATATAGGAGTTACAAAAGATATATGGAGGTTGTACCCTTAACGCTTATTGTCAATGTTATTGGATTTTCCACATTTTCTAGTAACTCTTTTGAAAAGAGGAATTTTTTTTGACAATTTATAGGCATTTTTTTATCCAATGTTCAAATCCTCTGGTGATTAAAATGAAATATCTAAGAGTGGAAAAAGATAACATTTGGGTGAGCTTTGACATTGTTTCTTTCTTCATAATTTTTTTTAATGAATGATGGATCATCAAATATATCACTCATGAGGACAAACAATGTTAGTGGATACTTTTTTAAAGTCTACAAGTTATTTTTATTTCAGAAGTACTATCTATGAGAAAATTGAGGCAAATGCAATGGGCCCCTCTTTATTTAGTGGTGTCTAATATATAAGTGGAGTATTGTGAAAGAATGTCCCTTGAATAATTTCCATTGAAACCAAAATGATGGAAAAGATTCACTGATGACACTAGCATAAATTGCACACATGGGAGATAACTTAGATTGACCATCTAAACAATGGATCAAACCACATAAAATTCACTATGGAAGTAGAAAAAAACAATCAAATACATTTTTGAATATTGTCCATATAAAAAATAATAAAAAAACAACACATATCGGTAAGTATGGTATGCTGACTCACTCCATTATTTGACACAAAAACATAGCATTATCAATACTCTAGCAACACATCCTATTAGGATCTCTAATAAAGACCACTTGAAAAAAGAAAGAAAACACATGTCCAATGTATTTAAAAGAAATGATTATAATGAAGGACAAAGAATTCTTAGGGGTCCACGCATTAAAGAACATCAAAATGTAAATGTAAATAAAGTTACTTTTCCTTCCATAAAATAACAATTGACATATTAGAAACAATTTTAAAGAGAAACATTAAGGTTGCATTCACCCCTCCAAAATCCATTATGAATAGGCTTGACCATCCAAAAGATCTGGAAAATCCTAAAAAACAAAAAATGAGTCTATGTCATGCCTTGTGCTCGTGGTCAAAATTATATCGAAGAAATAGGATGCTCAATACATAATTTGAATGAACATTGTGTAGATATCATGCACAATAGGTGTCAAAAATATGTCGTAGTCAAACACCCTTGCAATATCATACATTATATTTATTTTGAAAACACTAAAGTTATTGCAAAATAAGTGTTGGAAATATTGTTTTCATTGATGTCAAAGACAGGGGGAGACTATGGATGTTCAAGATAAAGATTGCAAGATGAACATTGTTGGAAATATTGTTTTTGGATTTTTGATGCTCAGTTTAGATACCCTATATTTGAAGGATTTTTTACTCTATATACATATCTCAAATGGGACCATAATTTATATGGTTGGAAAGCTTATTCTGAGACCTTTCCAACAATATATGGCATTACCTCTAACTCCTTAGCAATGAGGAGATATGAATTTTTCTGTTAGACAACCCGACTAGAAAATTCAGGTCGACTTAGCCAGTCTTTACAGGCCGGTCCTAAAAATGAGGACAAAAATACTATAAATATAGGATAGATGTGCGCATTTGTAGAGCATCCAAGAAATATATCAAGTTTGAGGTGCCCAGAAGAGATCTAAGGTGCGCTAAAGGAGCCGGGGTGTCCTTTTTGGATCTAAAGGTGTGTAAGAGAAATCAAAGGGATTTTCTTGAGGTTTTCTTGTTCTTAAGGTGCACTATGAAGGAATGAAGGTCTGCGATGTTTCAAAGTGCCTATTTTTGAGGTTGTGATGTTGTAGTCTAGGATTATATTATGGGAATGATGTTATGAGGCTCTCTAGGGCATGAAGGCTAAATGTGACTAGGGTTTGAAACTATGTTTGAAGTATGAAGCATGTAGGTGAAGTCAGAAGTACTCTGTGTATGAAGATCTTGGATTGGTGTCTATACATATCTTATTGATTTGGTGCTCAATTCAGGACATTGGTGTCTCTAGTAGGTTGGTGCCTACACAATATATTGTTGAGTTGGTGCTTAGCTGAAGAGATTGATGTCTCTAGTAGATTGGTGCCTATAGGTGTTGTTGAGTTGGTTCTCAACTGAGGGGATTGGTGTCTCTAGAAGGTTGGTGTTTGCAAATATTGTAACAGTAGGTTGGTGCCTACATGAATTTATAAAGATAAGTTTTATGGTTTTCTCTCGATTGTGTTTCCATGTTAAACTCTATGCATTGTGATTTAAGTTTATATGTGATTATTGTTTCTCAACTAATGAATGATCGATGAATGGTTAAATAAAGTAAAAAATATCTTATATTTATTCACCCCCTATTAGTATAAGCATAAGTTCAACAAGAATACCATTATATTAAGAAAAAAATTGAATAATAAAAAAAAATAATTCTATAGAATTGATGCAGTAATGATGACTTAAAACTAAGTGACACTTGGAAACCAATAATTTGACTTCTGAAAAAAAAACCTTAAAAATGAGGACTTGGGTGATTAGAGTATTGAGTATATCAATTCATAAATGGGATTAATAAATAAAATAAACGTGCATCTAATTCATGGTATCTATGATGTAAAAATATCATGGAATCCATACTTATAACATGATTGATACAAGTTAAACTAACGAGGATCTCATTCTCCTAATGATGAGCCCACACTGGGCTAGAACATTGGGATACACAATAAACATGTCTTCTCATAAATTATAGGGTGCATATTAAAAAATGAATAATGAAATGCCTAGTTGTCATTGATCTAGTTACCAAGTTCTTTTCTCCATTGTAGACTTGTCATGTTTCCCTTCATTATATTCTTTTAATCATTTTTTAAGACATAGCTTTTAGATAATGAATGCTAACATTGTTAACATGTATATGCAAATCCCATCGAGCCCAAGCCCTAACCCCTCATGGCTTCCTCATTTGTTACTTGAAATATAATAGTGATCCATGTCGAAGGATATTTGAACTTTTGTTATACTCATGGTTCATTGAATGCATTCTACTTGAGATTTCAAATAATTTATCTCAAAACTATGATGCGATGCAACAATTGTTATCATTTTTCTACATGAGCTTCTTATATTGAAACTTGAATGAATGTGCACATTTATTTGTTTTTAATTTGATTGCTTTGACTTACTGTGTTAAAGTTGATTGATCTTTATTGAATAATTTTTATTGTATATTTGAAGATTAAAATGAAAGAGGTAATCTATTAATTTTGTTTTTTAAGGTAATGAATCCTTTGAAATTAAAGTGCTCAACCCAATTATTATTATTATTATAAATATCATTTTTGTTGAGTGTTTGCAATCACATGTCAAGTTTATCAGTTACTAGATTTTCAAGTGTCTAGTGTAAGAAGTAGTTGTAATCTTAGAAATGGTCACCTCATATTAAGTAATGAATTAAATTGTAATTTTCAGTTTAATTGTTTAATTTGATACAATTATAATTTTTATTCTACATTATGTGTTTGGAGTGAGAAGCATCAATGAGATATTGTTAGTGTATAACCAACCCATGTCATAGACCTCACTAATGAAAATTACATGTGGGTGTTTCCCTCTAATAGACAAAAAAATACTTGTGCATGTGTGGGTCAAAGCATTAGAATTGTGTAATCATTATGTTAATGTTGATGGTTCTGTGTTTCCCTCTAATAGACAAAAAATACTTGTGCATGTGTGGGTCAAGGCATTATAATTGTGTAGTCATTATCTTAATGTCGATGGTTCCTTATTGAATGTTTTCTTGTATGGCTGATGATTAAGATTAAAGAGGTAATTTACTTCTTTTGTTTTTAAGTAATGAATCCTTTGAAATCAAAGGGATACAACCCAACTGCTACTACTATTTTAAGTATTATCTTCCTCGAGGGCTTGCAATAATGTGTGAAGTCATTCATTTACTAAATCGTTGATGGTCTAGCGTAAGAGGTGCCTAAAGATATGGTATCCTCGTTCCAAGTTTAAGAAATGGTCACCTCATATTAAGAGGTACAATAAATTTTATTGCTAATTTAAATTTTCATTATTTACCTTGATACAATTTGAATTTCTATTCTACATTATGCATTTGGGACATAGAGCATGTATTGGGGATGTTGGTGTATAACCAACACATGTCATAGACTTCACTAGTGGACATTGCATGTGGGTCTCTTCATGTAGTAGACAACAAACAATTGTGCCCATGTGGCTCAAAGCAATAGGACTGTGAAAACATTATCTTAAAAATCAAAGTTATTAACCATGATCATTTGCTCATTGGATTATAAATAAGTTTTATTCAATTTGAACTACATTGTTACACTTAGGAATCACAACCTAAACGGGTTGTCAAGATTTTGAAACTCCCATGATATCCAACTACTGCATTATTTAAAATCTGAAACAACAAATTATAGGACTAATCAAATGCATCTGACAACTTCCCCACCACCATATGCTTAATAGGGGATGGTAGTAAAAAACCATGCTAAATGAAATTCAAATATTGTGCGTTGGATATATTCATTTGTTGACGGAATCCACATAGGCCCACTAATAAATAATTTGCGAAGTAAACTTAAAAAATCTAATATCATTATACTTTATTTTAGTAAAGCATTGAAAAAAATAAATTAAGAAATCTTAAAGTTTATATGCCTTTACAATAGAATGCTTACATAACCTGTACAACTTTCATTTCCAACCGACCTTTTTTTTCAGTCCATTCCTCAAAACAAAGGACATAATGACAAAACTATAACTTTGGTTACCTTCTCGCATTTTCAAATTTACCATGGAGTGAAAGTTACTCTCCAATCATAGGGGTCATCAAGCACTCCTACATTCCTTTGTATCTATAATTTTGCTACAATTTTTAGTTTATACAAAGTCCAAATATCTCTCTCTAGTACATTAGTTACTAATCCCTTAGTAGGAGTTTTGACTAGATCCTTCTTATATTTAGAATTTATTAACTCACGGGACCATTGTATTCCATATATTTTGTATTTGTTTTGTTCTTTTTCCATTCCTTTACACAACTCTTAGTTTTATATGGGTTTTCTTTCTCCAATTGATTCATATATGATGTGGTCATTGACAGTGTTTTTGCTAATGTGTTACTAGAGTTTCCAATTTCAATACTACAAAAAACATTGCAAATTTGGTGTTCACCACTTTGAGATCATTTATTTTCCATAGGAAAACATTCTTGTTACATGTGGTTGAATTCAAAGTTACTTGGGTGATCATAGTTACATTCTTGGTTGGAACCCTCATGTTGTTTGTAGACACTTCTCCCTATCGAATCACTTTCAATGTTAATATGCCCTTTTACCATTTTTCATATCTTGTGGGGGAGCTTATTCTTTAACAAATTATGGGTTTGTCAAAAACCACCGATTAACAAACATGAACCTAGTTTTTAGTGTCATTGCCTAGTCAACTCAATAGTTGCATCAACTTGCTATCCATGCACTCTAGTAAGATCAATACTACATTTGGGGTCAATATCTCACATTTGTTAAAAAAAACACATTGTTAATGTCGAAAAAGTCTAATCAAAATAGGTTAAATTTATTTTCTTTTTATTTACCCCCGACAAATGTCAAATAACTGGTGTTAGATATGATAACATAACTTAAGTGATGTTTAAGGAAAAACAATTCCCGACATTAATTTATGGTTTCAATGTGTCTATTGTTTGAGATTTTTTCCACATTTTAAAAGACATCCACATGAAAGAAAGAAACCCTATTTTTTGAAGAGTTGGGATTAAGTGACTCAATACATAAGGTAAATTTTGCTACCCATAATTGAAATATTATTATGTTAAAATTCGTAAATACCATTTGATCTCTCTATTTGTGAAATTCTTTGAGTGTATACTAATGAATGGGTTGAATATTTCGATGAAACAACAAAAAAATGTCAAATAAACCCAAATCGGGCATTAGTGCATCCAACCGATTGGCTTATATAGAGAATGTAGTCAAAGAAGCAAGGGTTTTGACTATCAATGTTGATCTTGATAAATTCAATTATTCTATGCATACAAGCAATCGTGAAAAACCATCTTAGAATCATCCCAAACTTCCTGATATTGGTGATGGGAGATGTTATTGCCCTTGCAAAAAATACAAAGGCATAAAGAGAAGAATAATTAATAGGTCAACAACTACAAAACATTACTTAGAGCATGGGCACCTGGAAGGGGGAACTAGATATCACCCCTTGGTAAGATAGTGAAAACATTTTTTTGGTCCTTTATTTAAAGTTTTCAATGCTTTAATATTTTGATAAGAATTATATTTATTTATTTGTAATTACCAAGAGAAAAGTTCTTATGTTTGGAATATGTAATGGTGCAATTTGTAGTAGAAATGGTGAGGGTGATAGAATTGGAGTTGATCCCATGGAAGAAAATGACATTGATATTATTGAGAATGAAGGGATAAATAGGTTGATCCATGACACTTTTGTTACCATGGATGAGAATGCACCCATGGATGAGATCTATGAAGATATCCATGATGTATCTCTTATTGATAAGGCACAAAAACCTATGAAAATATCCATGGTTTACCTCTTACACAAAGACTCAAAGACAAGTATTATCTCTTCTAGTTTGTTGTTGGTCAACTTGAAGGTACTAAATGTTATTTCAAACACATGTATGACATAAATCCCAAGGTATGCATGATAATTCTTTATAGAAATATAAGTTTTTGTCTATTTTTTATGATTGTAATATATAATATTTAATATCCACTATTCAGTATATTAATTTTTTTTTCTTGTAGGTTGTTAGGTGATATTCTCCTACCACCATCAAATGATTTACGTTGCACATACCGAGAATTGTGTGCCATTATGAAAGATATAGGAATAGATTATCACACATTTGATGCATGTCCTAATGATCGTATTATATATTATGGACAACATGCAACAAAGTTTGAATGCCATGAATGTGCAACTTCTTCTTTTCAATGTGAAATATGCAATATGTAACTTCTTTCTAGAGCACATAACCAAATTCAAATTAAAGCCCATGCTAGAGTTTTATGCATAATTTTGATATGGAATTATTAGTCTCTTTGGGAGTATACAAATTGATTCAATGTGCTTACTTTTACACTAGCAATAGTATCAACAAAGTCAGTAATCACAAACAACTATTTGTTTATGTATTCTCCCATATGCTCAGTTTCAATTTTGAAATATATCAAATTTAATAAGTGGACAAATAAGATGGTTTTACATCTTGTTTGGCCTCATTTTGAAGTATTGTCATTTCAAGGTATTTTTTCTAAAATGCATCATCCTCTATAATAAATTCAGTTCAATACTTGTCAAAGTATCGACACAAGGCATTTTTTCTAAAATGCATCATCTTCTACAATAAATTCAGTTCAATACTTGTCAAAATATTGACACATTTTTGGATTGCCTAAAATACATGTTTCCCATAAGCTAGGTTGACACTATAAAATTAATTTATTATGACTTTATAAGAAGTTTAATGTGTATGAATCTTTAGCATTAAATATGAAACTCCCTATACCATTAAAATCTAATGAAAGAACAATTATTTCAAATGTATAGCTGATGGGAACAATTATTTCAACGAAGTAGAGCAAGCCTTTACATGTTTTTCAATTAGAGCACCTTGGGATACTTGATTGGAGGCAAAATATCAAAGAGCATTAAGAAGTGACTTTCAAGAGGGGTCATAACTTCACCCCAAAATATCAAGCTGGGTCATAGGTTTAGGTGAGATAAGCTACAATCAAAGCAATTAGCTAACCATTACAATCAAAACAAAGATTATTTCAACATTAATAGAACCCCCTGAGATTATGAGATGTATTTAGAATAAGAGTAAGAAGTCCCTAGTTACTAGCATATTCTTGATTGGGATGTGATACTACACTTATTCATATTTATAATTCTTCTATGTGGATAATTTTTCCTCCCAAATAAAGAGAGTCATTACTTTACACATATGCCTTGTAGTTTTATGATCAGTGGATGACCCATGTGCCTTAGAAGTAGCTAGTTGATTAATGTTCAAGACATCAAATTTCATCTAAAAAGAATGTATTGGGTGAAGACACCCTTTTCTAGTCCCTCATGATCCAAACTATACACCTATAGGGATTTTCTAGTGGTCTAAAGCCATGTTCATGACCCATGTGACTTAGAAGCAATGTTTAAGGCCCAAGCCCTGAGATTTTGGTCCTAAAGCATGTCTTATGGGAGGAGACCCTTCCCTGGGGTGCCAAATATTATTATTTGGATTGTATGTAACTCCTAATCCAAAGTTTCATTCTATATGACTTATCTTACAATATGAAGTAGTTCATTTAGGGCCAAATCCCAAAGATTCTGCCCCTAAAACATTTCTTAGGAAATGATACCCTTACTCGGTCTATTTTATTATACATACATTCTTTCCTCTACCTCGACATTTCATTTGATATCCTCCTTGTGTTTCATTAATACATTGAACTTCTTGAATTCATATTTGACTATCAACCTCGTCGAAATCAATGTCATTGTCATTGTTATCCTCATTAAACACTAATTATATTATACAATATATTTTGTATAACATATAATAATATATTTTGTGTGTGTGTGTAATAAATAATATATATGTTATAAACCACAATAATATAAGTTTTAAACCTTTCACATTAGTGCAATGCACACACAAATTCTTAAAACATAAAAGAAAACAATGACAATCACACACATATATAGAGATTTACCCTGGAAACCCAAACCAGGAAAACCAACAATTTGTTTAGAGCTCCACCTCTAATTCTTATTCATAGATCCAAATTCATTTTTTACAATACAATATATATAAGATCACGTGACATAAAAAAAATCCCTAATCCATTGACCCAGATTCGACTACAACCATAATTCCTCAACCATAATTAGAAAACCATGGGCTAGAATACCATGCACCATTAAACAACCAAAGGAGAAAAACGTGTGCTGAAAACTACTAAAAATGGATGCAAAAACTGTCAAAAAATTGGGGGCTCTGTCCCCCTTACAACCCCCCAGATAGTGGGGGCAGCCACCCCCCTATGACCCCTCCCTGTTGCGTCTGGTGAAACAAATCATGCATGGGGTTGGTATTGCAAAGAATATAACACATACCCAACAAATAATAACATCCATTGACTCATAGAAACAACAAAACAGTCTTATGCCTCCACATTTCACAAGCCCCACAATAGAGGAAGCAATTCGCAGCCCCATAGGACCATAAAACATTTTGTAAAAAGAGATAGAGGAAGCTAGGAGATACATACCCCACCCACAGACTAGCTAATAGAGGAGATATAGACCCCTATACCAAGTGAACAATAGATACAAAGATCGACAATAAGGTAGAAGAGCAAGGGACCACTACACTGACGACCAATAAGGCCTAAATCGATGAGTCTACACCTCTACATATGCATCTGCATTTGTTGAAAACCAAAATAATGAGAGAATGAGCCCTAGTCTATTAGAGAACTTGTAGTAGAACCCTAGTCAATCTTTTGTGGTTGTTGGCATAACTTTTTAAGGTAAATATTCCAGATCCACGACCTACAACCCCAATATTTTTGTTAGCATATTTTTGTGGGTAAATCGTCTAGATCCATGACCTATAGCCTCATGTTGTGTACAATCAGACATAATGATGGGGACTTTGTTGGCATATGTATTCAATTAGTCACAATCCCACTTCCATTATTTTGTATAAATTACATATGTTAACTTTGACCTCCACTAACTCTATCTCAAACACAAAGATTTTTTTGAACACCCTTCATAGAATGTATTAAATAAAGTGACTTTTGGTTCAATTTTTTTTGAGAAGTTACTCACGAAACAATATAATGTTTGCTTTATTAATGGCCATCAATGTTTGGAACTAAACTTGATCACATTTTCTAAAGCAAGCCCCGCTCATCATCAAGTGGAATTCTCAATGAGACTAAAAGCAACCTTTGTTCCATGAAGTAAAGTCCAACAATGTCCAATTCTAGAAAGAAAAGTAAAAGCTTGTAAAATGCAACTCCATTTTACATCCTTTTTCTAGTGTAGATAAGATAAGATAAGATAATTTTATTAATTTCCAACAAATGACCACAAAAGTAGGTCAATGGGACTAAAAGAACACTTGCAATGTGATGACAACATGAGAGAGTGAAATTGTCCATTTCATTCTACCTGTCAATGGATCAATGCCCAAGGTAACATGCATAGGAGAGAAAATCATTGTTACACCTCCTTTACCTTTGTCACAAACAAAAAGTATACAATATCTAGATTACCTAAATAAATTTAAGTGAAGTCCTAGTTACCTTAACCTCTTGTTTTAACAACACTTGTAGATCATTCAACCCTCGACATAGTCTTATAAAAAATCCTTTTCATATAAATATTTTTAAATGACATTGTATATTCCATGAGAACACCTTTATTTGGGGGAGGCAAGGTAGATACACACATCATCTTGAACCCAAATTTAACTTTATTGACCTATTTTTAAAGGAATATGATTGCGTACATGAAATTTCCCTCTTTTCTATTTTCTCCCTTGTCACTTTTCATGGCATAGCCCTTTCTCTTTTATCCCATGCTAGTCATTCCATATGATAACCTTTTATGAATTCATCTAAGTGATTAAGTCATGTTGTTTTCATCATAGTTTATGCAAATAATTTATATACTAATTATTCACTAGTTGTACATTGGCCTTAGGTTCCTTAGTTTCATATGAATAAATTGGCAACCTATCAAATGTATAGTTCACTAGAATGTAAAATATGCTAAAATCCTAAAAAAAATATAGTATTTGCAAGAGTGAATTCAAAAATATGTTTGAACACTTTTTCCTTTATCTCACCCACCTACATCAACTATTAATATGACAACGAAATGAGAGATGGAGTGGATCAAAAACCACTATAAGAAATGAGAAGTCGAAACATATCCTTTGATATGTCAAGGATATAGGAAACCCCACTCAAGGCATATACATGAGAAGTGATTATACCTTTATTTGGGGGAGGCAAGGGAGTTACATGCATCATTTTGAACCCAAATTTAAATTTATTGACTTATTTTCCAAGAAATATGATTGGGTACATGACATTTCTCTCTTTTGTATTTTCTCCCTTTTCACTTGTCATGCCATATCCCTTCCTCTTTTATCCCATGCTAATCATTCCATATGATAAAATTTTATAAATTCATCTAAGTGGTTAAGTCATGTTGTTCTCATCATAGTTTATGAAAATAAGTTATATAATAATTATTCACTAGTTGTACATTGGCCTTGGGCTCCTTAGTTTTATATGCATAAGTTGCCAACCCTTCAAATGTACAGCTTGCAAGAATGTAAAATATGCTGAAATCCTCAAAAAAATCTAGTATTTGTGAGAGCGGATTCAAAAATATGTTTGAACACTTTTTTCCCTCGTCTCACCCACCAACAACAACTATGAATATGATAACTAAATGAGAGACATAGTGGATCAAAACCCACCATAAGAACTGAGAAGTTGAAACATATCCTTTGATATGTCAAGGATATAGGAAACTCCACACAAGGGAGATACATGAGAAGTGATTATACCTTTATTTTGGGGAGGCAAGGGAGACACACACATCATCTTGAACATAAATTTAACTTTACTGACCTATTTTACACATGATATTTCTCTCTTTCCTATTTTCTCCCTCGTCACTTGTCATATCGTAACCCTTCTTCTTTTATTCCATGCTATTCATTTGATATGATAACCTTTTAAAAATTCATCTAAGTGATTAAGTCATATTGTTTTCATCATAGTTTATGCAAACAAATTATATAATAATTATTCACTAATTGTACATTGGCCTTAGTCTCCTTAGTTTATATGCATAAGTTTCCAACCCTTCAAATGTATAACTTGGAAGAATGCAAAATATGCTAAAATCAACAAAAAAAAAAATCTAGTCTTTGCAAGAGTGAATTCAAAAATATGTTCATATATATATTTTTTTATATAATGTAAATATGTAAGTTTAATGTTTAACTAGGCATGTCTAATGGATTATATAATCTAAGCATGCATCTTTAGTAATGTGGATCTTCTATGCCCTCATTTTCTTATATTTGTACTGGAATGCCATGTACAATTCAAATGTAAGTATGAAATGTAGTTGTACCCTAAGACATCATTTTGAAAGATAGAGCATTGAGATTCTTAGTCTTTAAGTATCATTTTCTTAAGTGACATGAGTATGTGATTGGAATCGTAGAAATATTCCATTGCCATACTCTCTCCATACAACATTCTAGCTTAGTGCCTAAGGTAGCAAAAGCATTGATCACTATGTTTCATTGTCATTGAATGTGAGATATTCATATATTTAGGAAAGAATGAATAATGCAATGGATACTTTGAAGAGGAGGGAATAATATTTAATTTTATGAGGATGACCATTTTCATTTCCCCAAGGGTATGTTTCACCTTTATGATTATAAATTGTGACTCTCAATTTATAATTAAAGAATTAACCTAAAGTAATTGGGCTTGCTTGAGGCCATAGTAAAGGCCACATATTAAATGGAATGGTTTTTTGTGGAGTTTCCTATATCCTTGACATATCAAAGGATATGTTTCAACTTCTCATTTCTTGTAGTCATTTAGGAAAACAAACCATAAATATATTGAAATTAGTTATCATGGGTCACAAATTTGACATGTTAGGTTGGGATACCATATCTTTAACTCTATTCATTTAATTCAAAGTTTGATATATTTTTATAAATGGAAAGAAATGTATGTAAATAAAGTATATCTATTGAATTCATTCACTATGATAATAATTCTCCAAGTGAGGGATGTCTTTGAGGGATATAATTCAACTAATAGAGAGGGATATTAATTGTTGATAATTGGTTATTTTGTATGGGCGGGGACAATTGAATAGATATTTTTCAAATAGCAATGATATATTATTTCAAGAATGAGAGAAAGGGGAAATGTCAAGTAAGATGTCGAGATCCACTAGAGGTGGTAATGTCAAAAGAAAATTAAAAAAAAATCTTGGATTCATTTCTCACTGAAGGAAGGGCATGCTATTATGACAATGAGACCAATGGAGACAATGAAGTGCCATTGAGATATATGCATTATGTGAAAAATTGGGGCCAAACCCACTTCTTGAGTTGGACACTGATTTTTGTATCAATAGGAGAACATATCCGATTGTCCCATCTAGTTTACATATGTTAGGGTTCTTTTCTATGGATGGTGTAAATGTTCCATATAACAACGTAGTTGAATGGATAGAGTATGATGGCCCAACATACAACTATAAATGTTGGATATGGATATCCAAGTATCTGAAGAGTATGTGGAGATATGGAACTTGTGTGAATTACAACCCAATGAAATAGACC
>ML812598.1:82849-96545 GCA_009831015.1 Picea engelmannii
CTTGGGAGCATGAATAAGTAACCCAATTGCATTTTTGAGTGGTGTGATGAAAAGAAAGTTGGGGTTTGTGCAGTAAAACCAATATCTATTGAGAAGGAGTTGATTGATTGATTACAATTTGAATAAAATTAAGGAAAGAGGTAATTATATGATACAATTGATTGTGTCTGAATATGATTTGCAATAGTTTTATTTTATGCATCTTATCTAATTAACATATTGATGTTTATGTTGCAGGTTGAATCGAACTCGAATCCACCACATCAAGCGATGTTTGTAAACATTTTGCAATAAAAAATTTAAAGAGAAGAAAGGCATCACCCAAGATATCACAAATAAATTTCCATCAGATTCATGTTATGAAGATTGTCCTCCTTTTGATCTTTATGTCAATTCAACCAATCTCCTCACAGTTATTATCAACCATGTTCTGTGGGAATATAAAACTGGTATAATGGAAAACATGATTTTGAATGCTCGATGCACCAATATATTCATCATTTCCAACTCTGTCAAGTCCACCAATCAAATTCTTACTAGCCTCCTTGACACCTATTTTCCTATATCCAACTAGAGGAGCATTCTAGGAATAGAAAGGCTTGTGTTGAAGTGGATGATAGGTACCCCATGGCATCATTTTATCTTGGCCATTCAACCCAAAGAAATGAATTAGTCATCAAGTGATGAAGAATCTTGGCCACTAGGGTGCACCCATGGGGAAATTGATTGTAAATGTTTCAAAGTTGATGTTTAGGAATATAATCAAGTGACTTTGTCGATGGTTATAATAAGTGCATGCTTTAGTTTTTTGTGAATGAATGTTCATTAAAGTTATATCAGACATGAAAACATAACATTGCATGTGTGTGGGTTTATGTTAAATAAGTGTGTTTATTGTATTTGTTGCATTCCTTCTTGAGCTATTACAAACGAACTATTACAAATGTTGCTAAAATAATTTTACAAACGAACTATTAAAAAATGGCATGTTGGCACATCATTGTATTACAATTTGAATATAATTAAGGAAAGAAGTAATTATGCTTTACAATTTATTGTCATTATTTACTAAATATTGTGTTTGAATATGATTTGCATTAGTTTTATCTTATGCATATTTTATCTAATTAACATATAGTATTTATGTTGCAGGTTGATCACGGTGAAATAATCAATACAAGGTAGGTAATCTAATATAAATTTTATATCTTTTTTTATCAATGTTTATTATTTTTCTAACCCATATTAATTATTGGTTGTTTGTAATATTCCACCTTGCCTGGTTGTGGTGATGATTATGATTTTTTGATGATCCTGACCCTATCATGTCCAATAGAAAGAAATTTAAAGGATGGATAGAAGAACTGGTAGATTTGATGAAAGATCGTTCTTCATACATGTAACAAATCAATTACTTGCTTCTAAGGATCAGTCAATATAGCATATGAAGTTTTAAAATTTCATGAAATAAATTTCTTTACTATATGCAATTTCTTAATTTTGATGAATTATACCTGACATAAAATTGGCTTTCTTTTATAGATATTCTTTAGATGGGATGCCCTGGGAATTTGGAGAAGAATGCATGCATCTACTCTCGATGCCTCTACTACTGCACCTAATGTTGGTGTCCATACTCCTACTTCACCCACTATTGGATTCCATACTTTTGCACCTATTGTTGGTTCCCTTACCTCTACTACAGCTACTACCATTGGTGCCTCTACTCCTCATGGTGCTTCTGATACCACTGCTTTAGATGTTGACCTAACTCTCTCGTTGATCATAATTGTCAATAGAACTAGGAAAATGCATATTTCTTTACTCGTGGATGTAGAACTTGTCCCATTGAAGGGATTAAAAGTTCATGGTAATTATGAATCCCTTAACTTATTTTGAATTTATAAAAATTAATGATTTTATGTTGATTTTATAAGTCTAATTGTAATATGTGATTGCGATGGTAGGAAATAACTTGTTTTATGATGAGTTGCATGAGAAGGCGTTAGTCTTTCTGCATTGACAATAAAAAATGGCTATAAATACCAAAGCACCAATTTAAAAAAAGAGTTGATCAATCACATGGTGTGCCTTTTTGGTAAAGTATTCAACCAAAAGGTCATTTCTTCTATGGCAATGGAGTATTTGAAGATGGTGTGGGATACCTACTATACTAATCTCCTATGCTACCCTAATTATGTGAAGAAATTGAGCAAACAATATTAGGACAAGAAGTTTGGCAGAAAAGGCCTCAAGCCATATTATCTCACATTGTAATGATATAATATATAATACATACATGAAACCACCTCAAATGCTCTCACATCGACACCTCATCAAGAGATAAGGTAGAAAGAGGAAAAATAGGAATCTAGAAACACACTTAGGATAACAACTATATCCTAGAATGTGAAATATACAAAGGCGGTATACTAGGAATTCATGATTGTATATGAGTAAGAGCGCCCCCCCCCCCCCTCCCTCAATCATAAGTATGAACAATAATATCAGCAATGCAACATAAAATGGTATCATCTCCAAGTCTTCATGCTGAAATTCTTGAGTTGGGCCTCAATGAAGAACTACCTAAAAAACCGCCCAATATGGATGCTGAGAAATTTGGAAAATATCATATTGTAATCATGTGAGCCATAATTGTTTGTAATTTGTTCACTAATATGAGCTCCAATATGATGAGAGCAAACTAAGAGAAGTGAATCAACTACAAGTCTGACACATCCCTGAAAATGTTTGACAACTCAATAAAATGCTAAGCTACAATGCAGAAGGATCATGTTGTCCTCTATTAGGTCAAATCTAGGTGAACCAAATGTCCACATCATTTCTTTCAAAATCAACATCCCTATGTATGATTCAACTACGAGACATTGAACCATAATTCTGCCAAAGTCTGCCATCTACAGAATGCAGTTGCACATATGGAAAATTTGATGCCCATTTGGCATATTTGTTGTTGAAACTTTCAATCTGACAACTATATTCAATTCCATCATTAATTCCCCCCTTTTTTAGCTGAAAGGAGAGACCACAAGTGGTTTCACAAACCATCTTCACTGGATTTTTGAACTCCCCCCCCTCAAGATGCATAAGATTTACATCATTGTACTCCCCCCTCTAGGCTCGAGAGAGTACCATACTTATTCCATTTGTGTACAACGCAAAGTGGGCATGTGGAAACACCCACATGTTATCTCATTCCATGAGGGCCATGCTTAAAATCTGTGCCATAAGGGGACCACTTTGGACTTATATACCCTTATGTTAGGTACAAAAATGCTATGTGCTACAAGATTGGTCTTTACTCGAGATTGAATTCTACAGTAAGACTTATATAATTGCTTGGTTGTTGATGACCACTTGAATGATCGATCGACTCATACTGAATCTTCTATCTTGTAGGTTTCTTCAGTGTTGAACATTTGTCTGAAGAATGGTTATGCTTGCCACAATGTTGACAAGGATGGATATCAAAACACTGATTCTCCATGTGACCAACTCGATTGAAATGTTGACATTTAGCATTATGATGCTGAACTGGAACAGGGGAATTTAAAACTTCAGGTGAAGTTGAAACTTATTTAAGGAATCCTGCATTGATGAGGTGGATTCATTTTGAATAATTGGGAATATGGAAGGTAACTTTCTTATCATATCCAAGTCCTATTTTGTGCTTATTGTGGTTGATTTCTTTTCAAGGTTTGATGATGGGCTTGGAAAGAGTATTATGAACATGTTGCTTTGACATTTGTGAAAGTTGATCTACTACATACTGTTGCATCATTGAAATGTTTTCTTCAACTCAAAATAAAACTCTTGAAATGTAGGTTCATGAATAGCTTCATGTTCATCTACATTTGGATTTGTCTTGCTAAGGGGCTCCTGCAATGACTGTTGAACATAATCATCATCATTGTCGTCGTCATCGAAAAGAGGGTTGTTTTGATTAAGAACTAGTTTAGAACGTGTCACCGACTGTTGATTTGTGAGATCCTCGATTTCATCATTCAATAGTTCGGATTGAGATTGTAGCAAATGGATCTTCATTTGCATGACTCACAAACATGTGATAACATTTTTTAATGTTTCACTGGTCAATATGACTGCACTATTCTCGGTTGTTTCCAATAAAGTTTCTAGTAAAGAAACCAACTTCATGATTTTAGCCTTGTTATGCTTGAACTTCACACTTGATTGCACTCTTGAACTCACTCACTTGCACTTATTTACGCTCACTTGTAATGGCTCACTTGCACTCGCTCGCTTGCACTTGTTTCTCACGCTCATTTAAATTTGTTTCTGGCAAGTTGAAGGTGTTGATTACTATCGAAAATGCACCCAAACTTGTGTTTTTAAAATGATTTATTTACAGGCACAACAATTAGAATTTGAATTTAAAAATAGAGGGTGTTAGGTTCAACCGAAAATGCACCCAATTACAAAGTCAACCTACTTACAAAAAGACTATTTGTAAGTTACAATTATTTCTTATTCCAAAGTTGAATGAATTGAATTTTAATTTGTTGTCGAAGCGTTGAGACCTTGATTATGAACTTGATGTGTCCATTGTTGATGTGGTTTGATTTCTTGGAGTTGTTCAATCATATGTGCTTGATTATGCTTGAATGACATGAATTTATGTGCCTTGAACTCCATGTGTGCTACATTAAGTGATGATTGTAAGTGATTATGTTAAAACCAAACAATAACATAAACCTTCATGAAAAATTCACCACCACATATAATGACAATGTCTTTAAACCCCCTTATTCAATTTCGGAACAAGTTTAGGATAAAAGTGACCACCAAAAAATTTGATTTTAATATGGGATGTCTTTTTTACAATGACAATAGTGTGACCAAATACAAACATAAAACTTCAATCTATTTCTCCTTCATGCAGCGCTGTAAAACATTTCACTTACTAGTAAGGCAAACTTTATGACAAATTATTTTTCATCAAAATTTTTCCAATGTTCTTTTAATCAAAAATATTGATAGTAATACCATAACTAACCAGATGGAAGCAATTTTTTTTAAACTTTAGATCTAGCTCCAGAAGAATGTTCTTTTAATCAAAAATATTGATAGTAATACCATAACTAACCAGATGGAAGCAATTTTTTTTAAACTTTAGATCTAGCTCCAGAAGTCTCCCAGGGAGGCGTTCTTTTTAGAAAGAGAAAAATCACCATTCACTTTTTCTTTACATAGATGTCCTTACTATCTTTGAAAGCTTCACCTACTATCTTTGTGCTTCACACTCTAATATGGATGCGTTTGTGTTGAACGTTAATTGGACCAATGGTGACTTGCTTCAAGTGGTATTGGCTTCATTCACTAAATGTTTTTGTTGTTGCGATGTGTAGGGCACGTGGACCATTTCCATCTGAAATCGTTCAATGATTTTTTCTCCACGGAAGTGTTGCATATCTGTGTTCCCTCTATGTGTGGACCTTTTGCTCAGAATATGTCTTTTGGAGAAAATCCCAGGCTCATGCGCTGGAAGTTTTGGCGTCTACGTGGGCTCTCACAATTACAGGAAGTGTGGGTTGTTGTTGAGCAGATCAAGGGGGATTGTTGAAGAAATAGAACACAGACGGAGCCACCAGAGCACGCAACTTCACTACCTGCGCAGGTTTAGATGCGGCCCGTCCTTCTCTGGAATCCACGTGCCGCTCTTTGTGGTTATGGATTCATGTCCCACTATGGCCGCCAATTCTTCAAACAAATCTCCAAATCAAACTATGTGCTCCTGCAATCTTTCAGGGCTATGCAACGTTTAATCTTTCAAGAGTTTGTAATATTAAATCTCTACAAAGTTTGCATCTGTTTCTTCGCATTCTTCATTTCATTTCTTTTCGAACGAGACCTAGGTCAAGTCAGTTTTCAGTTTTACACACAGACAGATGCACGCACAATGCTTGCGGAATTGAAACAACAATTTCATCTCTCAGTCCATTGACACGATACTTAGATCCCTGTCATGATGGAAATCAAATCCCCATCAATGATTAGGGCCTGTGCAGTTTTGGCATTAGCGGGACACATTCTGTATGGTGTCCATGCACAACAATGACTATGAATAAGAAAATTCACCTGCAGAATTTTTTATGGCATGGGAATTCAGAGGCCAAAACCACGGAGCATTCAACTGGACTGACCAGTTGTCATCATTTATCTTTGAAAATCAGCAAGTATCTTCAGCTTCCGAGCCCCACTGGTTTTTGATAGACTGTAAAGTCCCTACACTGTCGTACACAGTGCAACAAAGTTTGAATCATGTTCGTAAAGTGTCTCTCGGCTCTGGCTTTCTTTATTTTCATTGTGCAGCCCAAATATTATAGATTTGCAATTTGTTGGTGTGAGAAGCATTCATCATCCAACTTGAATTCTTCACCATTCATGAAAAACTACCATGGTGACATCACGCTATGAAGACCATAAGTATTTTTTGATACCATCATAAGTATTTTTTTGATACCAATTGAAGAAATTGAGCTCACAATATCACGAAAAGAAGTTTGGTGGAAAAGGCCTCAAGCCATATTCTCTCACATTGTATTCATTGTAATGATACAATATATAATACATACATGAAACCACCTCAATTGTTCTCATATCTACACCTCATTGAGAGATAACTTAGGAGGAGGCAAAATAAGAATCTAGAAACACACATAGGATAACAACTATATCCTAGAATTTGAAATATACAAAGGTGGTATACTAGGACTCATGATTGTATATGAGTAAGAGGCTAACATTATGATTGTCCTTCATTGGTTCCCCAAAGCTAGTGTGAAGCACTAGTGGAGGTAGAGAATGATAAGGAGAAGAAGATGAAAACAAAGGGAACGAAGCTAAAAGTTGGAGAGCAAGAAAGGTAATTATCAGATAATATATATTTAACTTATACTTTTTCATTTTACTTGACCGACTAAATAACATTAGCAAGTGCTTCAAACTTTTCATAGGATTAAAGACACTTTGAAGGCAATGAAGGTTAGAGTGGAAAAGGTTAGGCAACACAAACTCAACCCTAGAGGATATGTTAAAGTAAAAGGGAGATATTTAAGTATTATAATTTAAAAGCTTTCATTATTGAATTATTCGACTATTATTTATATGTAAGTACAAATTAATTGCATTATGTTATGATATGTAGTTGACTAAGTTTGGCAATATGCCCATTGAAAATGATCTAAAACTCACCTTGAAAGGTGGATATAAATCCTTTGTTGAATTGAAGAAAGGCGAGGCAAAGAATACTCGTAGCATACACAAGGGTGTAAATAGCATAAATATATTTTGAATGGTTAATTATAAAGGGGTTTGTTGTTGCCTGAACTAGCACCCTTGTGAAAGGTCCCAACATAGGTGCTAACTGGGGCAACAAGACAGGAAGTGCACCACTGTCACCTCAACACACTTTCCCTTGTACTTTAGGCCAACTCCTAGAAGCCACAAGAGGGTATTCCAAATGATGAAAAGTAAACCTATTTAAGTGAAATAAAACCATGCAATCATATGATTTGCTTTAATGAGTCCACAAAATATATAACAAGACAATGCATTAGGATTCCAATGAACAATTACAATTCTCTAAAGATATTCAACTAGAAACAATTGCATGAATCACATTTATATCCACTTCAAAGAAAAGTTAGGAGCTATTGGATGTGTGTGCAAAAGCTAATTCGTAAGATAAATAACATTAACAACCTCAGATTAGCATTTAAGCTTATCACTCAACGAGCAAAACTTACAAGAGGTCATAACCACTTCAAGCTACTTTAAGATGCAAAGAGTGAATACATTTAGCACATTAGAGATTCATATCACCTCTCTGTATGTAATATAAGCTTGATAAACAATCTAGAAATGAAATAGAGGCTAGGAACAAGATATAAAACACCTTGAAGCACTAAACCCTATCCTTAGGGTTTCAACAAATCTTATTTTTAATGTTGCAATTTAATTTCCAAATTTGAGCATCACCTTAAATCAACCCAAAAAAAATTAGATAACACCTTAAATCTCAATCCAATAAGGCTAATTCAACTCCTTATGGTTAGAGATCAACAATTAAGCATAAACCCTAAGAATAATATGTTAACTTTACACTAGACAATGAAAGAAATATAAATAAATGATTATATATATAATATTGGTGCCTTTTTTTTTATCCAATTAGGGATTATGGGGTCAAGAAGTATGCCCTTCTAAGAATATGTCTCCAACTTGGGATGTGTAGAGGATGTTTGAATATGCAATAATAACCCAAATGTGTCTTGGAATATGTGTATTTCCTTGAGAACTGTGACACTTCCTTTAGAGACATGAAACCGAGTGAGCATTTGCATCATCATCTCTGATAGTAGATGGTCAAAGTGTGAGGAAAGTTGATATTATGGTAGTTGAGGGAGGTATTTACCTCCACGTGTAACCCTGGTGATAATAAAATATTTCGGGAAGCAAGAAGAAACCCTAAAGCATTGAACATAACCCTAGAAGACAAGTTGGCTCAAGGAAATATTTGATATTAAGTGTTTAGCCTCTAGAATGAGAAATCGGCCCAGACAGCTCAGGAAAAATAGTATAAATACAGGAAGTCAGATCTCATTTGGTACACACAGTTCGCAACTGCAAAAATGTACAAGTGCGCAAGTCTGGAGAGTAGATGCAGTTGGAGCTACTGAAATCTCTATTCTCGGTTTAGGCTTGGACTTTCTATTGGTTATGGTTTGGACTTTCTTCCCTATATGCTTTCTCTGGAGAGAAGTACGCTACATTGATTGGCTATTAGGCCTAGGGTTTGCTTCTAGAATCATTCTCTGTCAAGGTTAAGGTGCTCGGGGGTGGCTTCGGCCTATGGTTGGGTGACAATATTTCTATATTGTCTATGGTTAAACGAGCACACCTATTATTTATAACAATGAATACATAAGAGAGGGATCCATGCTTATGAATAAAATAAGTGTGCTATACATATGTGTGACAACCTTTACAAGGAGAAACAATTTTACATCATATACAAAGGGGTAAGGGAGACTATGCATCTCCCTTAGATCATGTGTCCTAGTAGATCCACCCAAATATGGTTGCATACCAACCCAGATCACAAATGACTGACATGGAGAAGAGTTACCAACATTAAGGGGTAGTCGACTATAGCCATAAAAGAAAATCCCATCTCAAAATGGGGACTAAAAGCATGGGCCATGAATGACCACATGGAGTCTGGAGATACTACATAGGCCCCCCACCAATACTTAGAACATCTAAGCATGGTCTAATACAATACATGAGTGCTAATACAACCACACTTTTGGCTCATCATGATACAATAAGGCACATAATCTCCTCATATGAAGGTCCACATCTGGTGAAAAATATAGGGTACATTGAGGTGAACCTAAGGTGTATTAGGGTTCAAACTATTGTACCTTCCAATGGAATCTCAATGTCTAAAACTTCAATAAATAACATCAGTTCAAGGTTTGAAATTTCACAAAATGGAAGATCCAAAGAACAAGGACATAATATTGTTGTAAGTGTGCATAAGGACATAATATGGACACTTCATCGATGTTGTTAATGTCAATCTAGTTTCAATAGTATGTTGGTTAGCTGACATTTTTGGGTGTATAATGAAAATTTGTCCATGTGATTACAATGGGTTTTGTGAAGTTTAAACAATGTTTAAATGTTGAATATTCAACATCACTACCTTAATGTATAAGTGGCATTAAAGAGATTCATATCCAACATTTAATCGACATTTTTAATGTCGATTTCATGTTGGATTATGACCCCAAATGTAGCAGTGGATGGAATGGTGCCTATAGGGACACTTTAAGTCATTTCTTGTATTCATCCTCATTTGTTTAGACTCTATGATTCTTTGTAGCATCACTTCGTTTGGTGATTGCCTATTTCGAGGTACTCATATCTACTTGTTTTGGCATCCATCATTGTAATGAATTATAACTAATTTACAAGAAAACATCCAATGTAAGAAGGATGATATAAAAAAAATAAACAAAAAAATCCATATAGGATATAAATAATAATAATAATAATAATCCAATTTTGAGGTCATGACCTAGGAAAACACTAAATTGATGAGGCCTCCTTCTTTGTGGGACAAGGGACCCTCTTCATGTAGTGATTTGACTGCTTACATCTATAGAGGTGTACATATCCTACCCCCCTCCAGGTTCGAATCTATGACTAAGTGAGTTCAACAACATGTCATGTTGTGTATAAGTATACATTGAATGGTCATGTACTTGAATAGACATAGCTTTTAGACATGCCACCTTTGGTTATTATTATTATTATTATTAGTATATTTATGTTTGTTACATTGCCTCCCCCTTTAAAGATGATTTGTCCTCAAAACATAATTTGGAAAAACAATCTTTTTGTCCTTACATGTAATGTTTCCCCTGATGCTTTGTCCCTATTGTTTTCATGGTTGAAGAAATCAAACAATGTGATCTTTGATGTGATGAAAAAAAGTGTTGCATTATATATGAATTGATCCATCCCAAACAAATGTTTATTGAAATTTTTTGTCAATCAATTATTTCGATGAAACTTTTTGTCTTGTGTTTCCAAGTAGATTGAGGTTGTTGATTTCATCCCCATTCTTTTTTGGAATTGTGATTCTTCTAAATTTATAAAGAATATCATTTATATTCATATTGATTTTGTCATTGGTCAGTTCATTGAACAATACAATGACTCTTATGATTTTTATGATGATAAGATGTCATTTTATATTTTGTCTTAATTTCAGTGTTGGAACATCCATTGTTTGTTACTTTTAGTGATATTATTTATAATGTTGATTGGCTTTGTATTGGTTCATGAGTCTCCATCGTTTGGATTTTCCCCCTTGATTCAATTGGATCATATGTATATTTCTCAATGAGTTGTTTTTTCTATTACACCTTCTTCTTCTTTTTTATCGCACCTTCTTCTTTTTTTCCAAAGAAAAAAATATTGTATTCATGAGAGATGAATATACATGTTATGGTCCATTAAAAAGGAATGGTCGCAGGTTTAAAAATAACCTATCTTGTATCTTCTCTTAACCGTACTATCTATAATAAAATACTATTTCTCCCTTTTCCCACAGTATCAAAAAAGAGATTGTACAATCATACATACTTTCCATAATAGTCTAAATACACAATACACATGCGAACAAATTGCATGTTGCTATCCATACACGTAAAATTAGAGACAAAATTCCATGGATTCTATCTCTTTTCCATTTCTAAATTCATAAAAACCAAATGCACATGAAGGAAGCATTAAGGCCTACTTCGAGAGTTCATTACATTTTGTGTTGAGTTCTCTGAAGACATGTATGAAGGAGAGTGACTTAAAATATTGACATGTTTCCATAATATCTTGTAAAAATTTACCTAGACAAACATTTTCCACTTTGGCTTTCTTGAGAGACCAATCAATCACGAGCTTTGAATATCCCATTACTTGTAGTTTTTTTACTTCCTTCTCCACAACGATAGTCAACAAGGTCATTAAGGAAATGAATTCGACTCTATTGTTTATACTTCTACCAGGCACATATCGGATATGCATAAAATGATCATGATTAAAGAACAATACGACCTTCACCCCACAAGTTGGAGGGTGGCCTTGGATTGCGCCATCAAAGAAACCCCATGTAATTTCCATATCTAGCTTGAGCATAGACCGGTTCCATGATTTGTTTCCTTTTGTTATTACCCTAAACTCCTTTGAGATATTAATGATCAGGTTATTCATGACCTCTAGGGAAATGGTCCCATATCTGAAGATGCTACTGTTGCACGACCACCATATAATATTGACCAGAATGCAGGGAATGCATTCCACCTCTTTTACCATCTTATCCTCCATCCATACCCGCATGCATGCATCCAGACTATGGTACCGCCAAGTCCCCTTCTAATTGAATTCTTCCACAATAATCTTGATAATATGCATTGTATAAGGAAAATAAATGAGTGAGTGTTTGTTTCCTCATTAATTTTTCATAAAGGGCATTAACTAAGGCCAATCCATCCCTGCTTTAATCCCCTTTCCCATGTTAAAATTTTGTTGGTGAGTGCCAACCACATTGTAATTTTACTTTTCAACGATGCATGGAGTTTCCAGAGAATGTTCCACCACCATTTCTTATCACTGGTGAAACTGGCTTCCATTATTGTTGTGTACCCCAACTTTGCAATATATTATCCTATAGTCATGTTTTTGGACCAACATAGGAAGTCTTCCCCCTCCTTCTTTAGTTTTATGAAGTTAGAGACCAACTTTCCTACATAGGATTTCCACTTAGTTGTTAAGGGTCCCTCCAAACCCAACTCCTTTTCAGTCTTCCATCCCTGCCTTCTGCTAACCTGGGGGGTTTTTCATCCTCAAGAGAGAGGATGCCAACATCATGGAGAGATTGTATAAGAGCCTCAAAGAGATGATAATCCTTCTCTATGACCATCCATAGATCCTGGTCAATTTTGACTTTTCTCCCATTGCCTATCTTCCATATAGTCCACGATCCCACCAGTGGGAAACCTGCTACCAGAGCTCTCCACGCATTAGATCCACTTGAGGACTTTCTGGGTTGTCAATATCATTCCTCGATAGGCATATCCTGAAGGTATTTTGATTCCATGACTTTTCCACATAGGGAAGAGTTATGTGTGAGCCTCCACAAGCTTCTAGCTGCTAATGAGAGCATGAACAAATAGATATTTTTTAAATCCCACCCTCCTAGCTTCTTAGGAAACACTACACTGTTCATGCATGACTTCACTATAAAGTCCTACAATGTTACCTTCTTTATATTATTTAAAAAATTCAAATATTTATTTTCCAATTTCAAGGTGAAAGTTCTTAATGCTTCCAACCATGACCAACCTAAAATGATGTCGATGTTTTCGCATGATACAATTCGAAGTCAAATTTAGACACAAGTGCCAATCAACAATTGTATATTTTTTTACTTCATATCATTTTTTTGTTAAACATTAGCATTTCCATTATATTTGGCTCGAAAATCTGTAATCGGTTGGCCAACTAGATATTAATGTAATTGTCATTTTCTTCCAAAGTAATAGCTATGTTAATGGATTTTTCTTCAATGAAACCTTTTACCTTTAATTAAGTATGGACAATTAAGTTACCACTGATTGCATTAAACATTCTTTGTTTTTAGATGCTGGAATCTATTTTTTTTTTTTGTTTGTTAAACAATATCATTATTGTGAAAATTTATATCTTCTTCAATTCTAAATGGACGCACAATGTAAGGGTCCTATGAAGATATACTTTATTTACTTTTGATGGGACTTAAAAATCTTTAAATGCTTTCTTTATAAAAACTACTCACAAAGTAACTTTTATTCCTTTTCATATCGAGATACAACCTTATTATGTTATATTAATTCCTTAACCTTTTAAGATGTCTACCCAACTAAATGCTTATAAGTCCCCACACATATATATAACATTAAAAAAATACAATATATATCATATTTTTGAATTTGAAAATCTACATTACATTTGTAAATATGCTTGGTATATAATCAAAACATTGAATATTAATCCAAACTACTAATATAAACTCACCAAAAGACAAAAAGCTAAAAAGACCCATATA
>ML812598.1:96687-113855 GCA_009831015.1 Picea engelmannii
TATATATATATATATAAATAAATAAATAAATAACCATATTGTAACTTTTATATATATTAATTTTTTTTAAGTTAAATTGAAATTTTCAAAATCTTTCATTAACACTCTTTTTATTATTAATAATATAAATTTAATTGAAAATTTCATCTCTTTTTATGAATTTAATTAAAATTTTCAAAACCATGTAATTTTTTTTCATAAACACCCTTTTTATTATTAATCATATGAATTCAATTGAAATTTTCAAAACCTTTTACTTATAATTTTTTTTATGAACAACCATTTTATTATTGATTATATGAATTCAATTGAAATTTTCAAAACCCCTTTTTATCCACATCATTTTTATTATTGATTATAGGTATTTTAATGTTTTTTCTTTCATTTTTTAATCAACTTATAACAATATATCTAATGACATCAATAACATCAATAGTGAGGTTTGTATCAATTGATTTCAAAAAGATTTACCTATTGCATGATTAATTATTTTTGTCGTCATTGTCCTTTTTGTACTTCTATCTAGGTATCATATTTGAAGGGATACTCTTAATATCAAGTTGAAATATAAATACTTATCCAACATTTTATAATAAAAAATTACTAAATTAATTTTACTTCAATTTACAAGATTAAACTAAGAAAATATTTTTTAAATATACTCTAAATACAATATTTTTCTTCTATTTTTTAACAATGTTAAAAGTTAACAAATAACCAAATAGATAAAAAGTAATTTCAATGTGAAGTAATAATACACATAAAGTAATAATACACATAAAGTAATAATACACATACTTTGCAATTTCAAATGTAACCTTTTAGTATATGTACTTTAAAAAAAAATCATAGACACTTAATTACACATGTTTTCTGTGGAGGAATTCCATAAAGTTAATGCGAATATAAAGCTTCATATGAATGTTATAATATAAAGCCTCATACACCCATATAAGAAAGAAATTTGGTCTATGTGCATGATGAGTGCACCTTGGATTCATATCGTGAATATATCACAACCACGCTTAACCATGGGAGTCGTGTTCATTGTAGATCTTGTTAAAAAAAGTGAAATGGTAGTAGAACTTGAGACATTTGTTGAAGAGTGATTATTCTATCATAACACTATAAGAACCATGAAGAAAGTCTACTTTCTATATAAGCCTCTAGGAACATGCAAATACAGTATCATTGTATTCATTGCTTATTATTTAGGTTAAGATGTCTATGATTTGGAGTTTGTTATCATATAAACACAAAGCTAAAAGAAATTACTTAGCATGACCACCAAGTTTGTTATTCTTATTGAGGATATTGAATGTTCATTTTATTTCTCAAATGAAGCAAAAATGCATGCAAACTAGATTTAAGAGCATAATCTCTAATTTATATACTTGATGATGATAAAAATTATGTTACCTTAACTCTCTTTAGAACAACGTGTAGGCATAAAAAATGTTACTCCATGCATTAAGGCTACAAAGGATACATCTCATTGATCTTGGGCTTTGGATGAGGCAAACATAAACATAACTATAGGGATTCTCCAAATATTTGGCATGCAAAGTATTGGCACACTCATGTCAGTGTTGCTAGAAGCAACAAAATAAAATGAAAGATGATGATAAATAAAGATGTATAGAATAGTAAAAGGGGAATGATCATTTTAGAGAACATAGGACTGATTATTTGATGATGCAGAAAATTGAATAATTAGAATCACAATTCTCACTATTGTAATCCCAATTTTAGGCTTGATGTAACTAGCAAGGTCTATTTTGTGCAAGTTAATCTCTAAACTTAATCAAGAACATACAAGTTAGAAAATTCATTGAGTTTAATAGAGTTTTTATCTCAAACTAAATCATTAACATAGTTTTGTACTCAAACTAAAATCATTAACATTAAGTATATATTAAAATAATGGGGATGTCATGAATTGCATACTAAGTGGTCAAGAGACAACAAATGTGCTCAAATAATAATTGAATATTAGATACTAACATTATATAACCATGTCATGACTTATAACAGAGAGAACATAGTGTTAACTACGAAAGAAAATAACCATGAATAAACATGTTAAATACCTTTATAGAGATGTAATATGTGAACATGAAGAAAGAGAGATTACCTCATTTCATTGGGTTAGTTTGATGTCTATTGTTTTATCTTCAAAATTTTCATTGAGCCACACATTTGCAGTGAAACTTGCTTATACATTTCCAATGCCATTACAATTTACGCCATGAATCCACAAATATTTATCTTTGTGTTACACAAAATGGAGGAAAATATAACAAAGGAAATGATGTTAGGAAAGTGTGGAATATGAACACATTAAGTATATGGATACTAAATGTGACGTCGATTCTCATATCAACGAGGATCAACAATGCTAATAATACATTAATTCAAGTGGGGATTCAAAAAAACAAATTGTTCAATCTTCTTAATGAAGCTTTCATTCATGTGACACTTAAAATGGTACATACACCACTATGGTGGTAGGATTATCTAGGCATGATCCATGTGATTGATTTAATGTTGTGGAAGAGTACATCATACCAACGAATATATGAGATCCGAAGAGAGTAGAGATGATCTTAATCTTGTATATGATTCACATCCATCCCCATTTAGTATGGAAGGTACAAAGTTCATTGCATAATCAAGAGTTGGGAGTCAACACAATGATGGTTCGTTAAAGAGGTGACCTTTATTTTGAAAATTTACAATATTTGTTGTCCTTCATAAATAACAAGTGATTTCAAAATTTTACATTTGTTTGAAGGGTGTTTTTTGAATTACCCTTTTAGGGCGGGTTTGAACCCCTTGAAAGGGTTGGAAAGGGTTCTATTTGGATCATTGCTTCATATTTTCTTAAATTTCATTGTACATTGCTTTGAACTTGATTTTATCGATTGTATTCTCCCATGATAGCTAGTGCATGGAATATTCAAATAGATCAAATGCCCATGATTCCCACTATGTCAACTTCATAACAAAGCATAGTCGTAGTGGCTCTTATTTGTTGCAAAGAAATGGCGATTGTTCTTTTTAAACAAATGCACCTACAATTTTCTTTTGTCTTACCTTTTTCAATAACCTTGATCTGGAAACAAGTGTAAGACTTATTCAATGATCTTTTTGGTCGCTTTAGGGATGAGACTCTATTTGGTGGTGGCCTTCTTCCAAGAATTGATTGGATGAGGCTTGGCATATTTATCCAAACATTCAACGACTCCTTTAAATTCAATTAGAAGTGGTATATTATGAAGTCTTTGTTGAATATTTGACTAGGAACAAAATGATCAACTTTACAACACTTCAATGTATGGAAACAGAATATTTCTTAAAGAATTAATATTTTTTCAAACGACATGTCACGAAAAGAAATGGACAAGGGTCAAGTTTCATAGTAACTCTAAAAAAAGATGTGACCACATGCTAAGATTAGATAGGATCCTCTAAAAGGCATGGCCAAAGCACTAAATCATATCACTATCTTTGAATGGAAGTGTCTTAGAAAGCACTCTAATACCAATGTAATGAGCAATAATTTATTTATAGAAAATTTGATCACAAGAAGAATTACATAAAAGAATATATATATATATATATATATATATATATATATATATATAAGTGAGCTCAATAGCATATGATATTGTGTAAAAGTGGACACTAAATGGTGATGCACTTGAAAAAAATACATTTTGGATATGTGACCTTATTTGTGTATTTGTGTTTGTTACAATGTTAAGGTTTGTTGGATTCCCTTTGGAAACTTGGTATACCACCTTTTTACTTCAGCAACTTTATCACTTGGATCACATCGTTTTATATGGTGTGATAACCTTTTAGCACCTTGTTTGGTAGGAGCACTTTAGTTGGCTTTGAGCATTCTTCAAACTCAAAATGTGTTTGGGTTCACTCTTGTTGATTCACATCATTGAGGCATTACATACTTCTTTTTGCAAGGTTGTCTTATTGGGTTCATGTGACGAAGTTTGGTTTCTTCACTTTCAAATTGTAGGTCTCTATTTCATTAGACTTGTCAAGGATAATTTACTTATACGCTTGTTGTTACGCAAGGTTTTTTTCCACATCAATCCTGATGGATTTCTCCACCCTAGATGCAACAACATTTTCCCTTTCTTCTAAAATCATTAGAGGCCAATGTTTTTGGATAATTATTATGGTCTTATTATCGCAGTCTCGTTTTATTCTACTTGTATTACAAGTGTATGTAATAGTCTTGTTTTACTCTACTTGGTTTATTGGTTATTGTGTAAGTAAAGTTTCGCCTCTATGTGAGTAGTCCTCTTCTAAGTTTTATGAGGTTATTCAATCTTAGTTGGATGATAAATTCTCTCCAATAATATTTTCTCTTAACTTGGTTTATTGGTTGAGAGATTTTCTCAACATCTGTATCCTTGGTTGGAAAATGGTTGAATATATTATTTGTATAAATATTTAAAAAATCCTTAATGAAAATCAATCAGAGTTTTCATTTTCACAGTTTGTGTTGCCACTTTTTTTCGCTCGAAGAATTCTATATAAAAATCGAGTAAGACTCGTGACTAGTTGAATTCATAACTTCTTGGCAATGAGAAATTGGACTCTGTATAATGTCATATACCTTGTTCTCATCCTCATTTATGCAGATAACTTGCTTCACATGGAGGCTATAAACCAAGTAAATATCAATTGGTGACTTCTTTGTTAGGATATATATACACTTTGGAGTTAGTTAAGATCAACTTAGTTTAATGTCTTTAAGTAAAGTGTGTTTCTTTAGTATGCATTGTAATTATATAATTTGGTGGTTACAATTATGTTGTAGACATAAAGTGATACAACGGTTCATCTTCTTCTCGATACTAATTGCTATATTGATATGTGGCTTAACACCCTATTGGTCCATGATTTCTATTTAAAGAGCATGGAGGGTCATTTGTTGATAATCAATCATGAGAAACTCATATACATTATTTTCATTTTGCAGTAATACACTGTCTCAAATAGCCACATTGATTGGGACCGTGCATTATTTCCTTCTTTGAGGGTTTTAATCATGCAATACATTGTGTACTTATCTTTTATATGTTTGTGTGAGTGGTTTCCTTAAGGTATTTGACATGTGTAGAAATACCATGTTTATTGAACATGATATCAAAGTTCTTATGAAGACCTGCTCCCATTGTTGATCGAGAACCTGAGCTTGTGTCACTTCATGCATTAAAGGACATATGGATTATGTTGTTTTTGAGAATTTATGGGTTGAAAAGAATCATTCTAGTGTGTCCAAAGCATTGCTTTTAGTTGGAAACCCTTTTTGTTTCATTTGAAAAGGTTTCAATTTGACCGAGATACGACCATTTTTATGAAATTTGAAGGTATACATTTTCATTGTGGTTTTTTAAAATCTATTTAATTATGTGTTAATATTTCATTCAATGTTTCTATTTTTATTTTCAGTTTGTTCATTTTCTAATCTTTGTATGTTCTTTGTCATATGCCATGTGCAATCTTAGCAAATAAAAAACAAAGCAAAAAGTCTTTTATTTTATCTGTATGCTCTTTACCTTGTGCCCCTGCGATCTCGACAAACCATAAACAAATAAAAAAGTTGCATTTTTCGGATAAATTAACTGAGATCTAAAGTTGCATTTTGCATGAGCTTCATTGGTTAAAAGTTACTTTATTAATTAGAGGTCTTTAGTTTGAATCTTTCTTTTCATTAAGTTATATTTTGAAAAATATCATGTAACTTTAAATTATAACATAACTTTGTCGTAAAATGCATTTCACTTAAATTATAAAAGTGAATTATTCATAATGCAACTTTATTGTTAATTTTTTAAGTTACTTTTTACATCCAACTTCAATTTATAAAGTAATTTTATTGTAAAAATGTTTCTCACTTAATTTATAAAGTGGGTCACTTACATTATAAAATTAACTTGTTTGTATAAGTGAGTTCATGGGGAAAGTTCGAGAAGGGAAGACACTTGTTTTTATTAAAAGGGAATTTGTTTTCACTTAACAACCTCATTGAACACCCATCACTATGTTTATCAACCTCGACTTGCCATGTAGCATCTTGGTTCATTTTTCTGTATTTCTTCAAAAGGCATAACTTTGACATCCAACTTTATTTTCAAGGCCATTTTTTACGCTGCCCATTATTTTGAGAGCTTTCCATCTAGACGACGAGTTTTTTGCTTTTGAAGTCATCTTACATGCATATTGTACTATGGCTAGTCTAAGTGTTCTCTTACTTACTAGTTCAAACTATTTTTCATGGAAATCTTGAGATTTTTATGAAGTACGAAACTTTATTGGGTTAACTTGGGAACACAAATTTCCCCTTTTAATGCATTAATGAGAGCCAAATGGGATAATAAAAATGACAAAGCACGTGGATTAATTGGAATGTCCATCTCCAATTATCTTCAATTTCACCTTCAAGGAATTGAGACCCCATATGCAACATTGAAAAAATTGGAAACTATGTTGGATAAACACAATGAGATTCGAGCCCACCAATTCGAAAATCAATTGATTGTTTTAAATCCCAGTGATTTTTCTTGTATTGAATATTGTCTATCTAAGTTCAAAACACTAATACTTTACTTGCAAAATGTAAAATAATTAAGATAGATGACCAACTTATATATGTTATTCTTGCTAAGCTTGGCACTACCTTTTTTTTCTGTTGTATATGTTTTTCACTCCACTAGAGAAGCTCTTATTAATCAAGGGGCTACTTACAAAATGTTATTTCTTGAATCTTTTTGTGATTATTTGATTAGAGAGCAAGATAAGCTAACACATCTTGGAGTGATCAACACTGTAAGTACATCTAATAAAGCGTTAGTGGCACAACAAAAGGATAAAACCAAACATCTGAAGAAACAAAATCATTGCAACTAACAAAACAAGGATCTAAAACCCTCTCACCCAATCTCTACTCACAATGGTGATAAACAAATAAAATTTGAAAGACAAAAACACTAAGAGACATTGTAGTTTTTGTGGGTGAAATGATCATGCAAAGTGTTTCAAGGAAATGGAAGCTTTAGAAGCAACAACGAGGAAGCGCAACATCAATCTTGAGCATTCTTCTAACTCTTCTTTCATGGACATGCACTTTCTACTTTCAAATTTTCCTTCAATGCAACATCTACTTCTTCTAATGAATGGCTTATTGATTATGGAGCATGTTATAGCTAAGGATAAAACCATATTTTATACTCCTACTGAATGTAACACCAAACAAATATTTATTGGTGATGTTAGATCTCTTAATATTGTAGGGTCTAAAAGAGTTCAACTAGATGATGGCCATTTTAGTGTTGTATTTTGAGTTCCAAGTCTTTCCTACAACCTTCTATTAGTGTATCAAATAACTCATTCAAGTGAAAGTAAAACAATAGAATTTTCACCTCGCCAAGTTGTAATCAAGGATTTAAAATATCTTAAGCATGTCTTAGCAATTAGAATTGTTGATGATATTTCCAAGTTGTACAGATTTGACAAATTTCTGTTATCCTCTCTTCCACTGATTTTTATTGTTCATAGCTATGACTTGAGCAAACTTTGGCATGAGTGATTTGGTCATCTAAACTATCTCATTGCAACAACTATGTAATCATAATACGATGACTAGTCTTCCTCTCATTTCTTGTAGAGATGGTGTTTGCCTTGGTTGTTCTCAACAAATATGATTGGGACAATTTTGGAAAACTTGCCTCTTGACACGCCTTGACCCCCTTGCAACGTATTCATAGTGATTTGTGTGGTCTACTTCCCTTTGCTTCTTTCTATGGGTTTGAGTACTTTTTAACTTTCATTGATGACTTCTCCAAATGCACTTGCACTTATTTCTTAAAATCTTAAGAGTGAAGTTTTTGACATGTTTTTAGCCTTCAAGATCCTTGTAGAAAAACAATCTGGACAACTTTAGAAGTTAAGAACAGATAATGGTGAAAAATATGTTAACAAGAAATTTACAACTTACTGCACTACACAGGGCATTTAGATGCGACATATTGTTTCATATACACCACAACAAAATGGTGTTGTTGAGATAAAGAATCACACTTTAAAAGAATTTATAAATTGTATGATCCCATCTAAGGGATTAAGTCCTCATTTTTTTGAAAAAACCATTAATTGTGTAAATTGCATAGTAAATCACACACTCCCATAGAGGCTTTAAAAGACACAACACTAGAAAAATCATGAAGTAAAATTAAACCAAATGTAAGTCACTTTCATGTGTTTGATAGTGAAGCATGGGCTCACATTCCCGATGTGAAAAGGAAAGCATTACAACCTAAGATTAAGAAGTGCATTTTTGTTGGATACTCTAAAGATGTAAAAAGTTATAAACTCCTTCAATCTCATTCCATTGAAATTATTATTAGGAGAGATGTTAAATTTGATTAAGGTCTCTTGGCTTCCAAGTCTAATTCGACATTTGTGTCATCTTCAACCTTCAAGCCATCTTCTATTCCCAACTTTTATGCTTGTGTTCCTATTTTAGTTTCTTCTTCAAATGATGGTAGTGAGGATGAAAATCCACCTCTCCCTACTCATCTTCCTCCAATTGGGTCCATTGAACATGAACCTACACTAGCACCATAGCTTCCTAGATGGGTTCGTATAACATGAAGCCACTGATGATTTTGTTGGTGATCCTTCAAATTAGCGTCTTACATGTTCACACTGCTAGTGAGCCTCCTCTCTTTTGGCTCAAGTCTCAGAGAATCATGATCCAAAAGCATTTGCAAAAGATTCTAACCATCTCAATTGGGACACAACATGAATGAAGAATATCATTCTTTAATGGCGAACAATACTTGGGATCTTGTATCTTCGAAAAGAAAGAAATCTTATTAGATGTAAATGGGTGTATGGAACTAAGTAGGCATCAAATGGAAGTGTTGAAAGACAAAAGCCCCAGTTAGTTGCCAAATGATTTTCTCAAGTTGAAGGAATTGACTATAATGAAACATTTGCCCCCATAGCCAAAATGAATTCCATTTGCCTTGTTCTAGCCCTTATCACTTCATATAAATGGGAGGGTCCATCAAATCGATGTCAAATCTGCATTATTGCATGGGGATTTGTAAGAATAAATTTACATGGAACAACCTCCTAACTATAGTCAAAATGACTCCAAAGTTGTTTGCACCTTAAGAAATCTCTTTGTGGTCTTAAGCAAGTTGCACAGACTTGGTATGCTAAAATGGATAGTTTTCTTCTTGACACTTGCTTTCATAGATGTCATTTTAACCCCAATGTCTACCAATAAAATAACCATCTCATAATCCATGTTCTTTATGTTGATGACCTTATACTCACTGGTAGTGACCCCAATCTTTTATCTCGTGTGAGATTCAACCTTAAGAAGTGTTGAATTGTATGGTAAGCTGATGCAATTTTATTTTATTACTGTTTAGCATGAGCTACAACCATAACCAATGACTGCATCAACAATAACTAGCTGCAGTAAACCAAGATCACAAGAAGAATAACCATGCACAAGAACACAAGAAATATCATGGGAAACTCTTCTACACAAGGGAAGAAAACCCAACAATCCTTTGCTATATTCTCAAGAGAAGATCCCCCATCCACCACCAAACCTAGCACACAAAAGAGTGTTGCAGTTCTCATAATTTCAAACCTCAACTACTGAAATCATGAGATGACACAATGATGAGTGTGTAATCCTCAATGGGGATCCACCTTTATTTATGAAAAACTTATCACATCAAATGATGTGTTTATTGGCACAATAGGGTCGACCTGTACAACTTAATACTATAATAAATATAATTAATAATTACAATATTAATTATCTTTACATGGTGGTGTTGACTTGTACACTTTACAACACAATTACGGTTACATGTAAATCTTACTCTTAGACAATATAGCAAGAGATCCACATGTTCACTAGTGCTCAGCCACTAGGGACACGTCCACGTGTGCTTAGCCACAGGGACACCATACTTAACAAAATCATCTGGAGTACCACATCGTCTCAACTCTCACATAGAGGAGAACGATACACCCATCATATGGACACACCCAACCACTGGGGGACGACTCAACTCTCCAGAGGAGAACAATGCCCCAACCACTGGGGGATGACTCAACTCTCCAGAGGAGAATGATCCCCAACCACTAGGGGATGACTCAACTCTCACACAGAGGAGAACGATGCCCCATCACGTGGGTGTGCCCAACACTCGGCTTCCTCTCAGGTCGACTCAACTCAGTCTCAGAGGAGAACGCATCCTGGAGTATCTCTCACGACACTGTAATCATCAACAAGAAGAAACTGAAATGACAAACTTAAGACATTCACACTATTTTCTTGGCCTCCAATTGTTGCAAACCAAAAAATAAATTTCCCTTTCCCATTCTAAGTATGCATATAACATTCTTCTCCACTTTCACATGGAAAATTGTAAACCAACCTCATCTTCATGTTAGTTTGGAGTCAAACTTTCTACCACTTGTACTACACCTGAAGTAGATGCCACTTTGCATTGTCAATTAATTGACATCCTTTGGTATTTGACTCATATCCATCTTGATATTTCTTTTGTTGTTGGTATCATTGTCTAGTGTATGCAAACACCCCATAAGAGCCATTGGAAAGCAACAAAAAGGATACTTCGTTATATTTGGAGTACAATTCAGTGTGAGATACATTATAGTTCAGGGGGACTCCTTTGTTGGTTGGTTTCACTTATTATGATTGGGCTGATGACCTTGATAATTAGAAGTCCATTGTAGGTTACATTTTCAATATTGGCTCCGGACGTGCCACTTGGGCTTGTAAAAGCAACATGCTCTTGCTCTTGCTCTTTCTTTAGTAGAAGTAGAGTATCGAGTAACAGTCAATGCAAGTCAAGAAGCCATGTTTCAAAGTTTGGATTCCAACAACAACATTCGACCACTCTAGTGCAATAATCAAAATGTCATTCATCTTGTCAAAGATCCAATTCAACATCAACACATCAAACACATTGAGATACAAATGCACGTCATCAGAAAGCTTCTTCAAGATCGCATTCTCGAAGTGTGCTATTGTCCTACAGAGGATCAAGTTGCAGACATTTTCACAAAGTCTCTTACAGAAGTAGAAGCAAAGTTTTCTAAACTTTGATCTTGTACATTTTAAACATTAACAATATAACAATGCACACAGATTCTTTATAAAAAAGAAAGGAAAACAATAGCATTTACAGACAGTACTCAAAAGTTTACCTTGGAAACCCTTAACCGGAAAAACCAACAAATGTTTAGAGCCATACATCTAACTCATTGTATTAACTTTTATCATTTACAATACAATATATTTGATTATATGGCATCCAAAACTCTAATMTGYCAACCCAAATTAGATTCTTTMACTGGAATTATATTACAATGGGTTGAAAAACCGATGGTTAAAAAACCACCAAAAAAATGAACCAAAAACAACCCAAAAAAATTTCGGGCGCTCCGCCCTCAAACCCCAAATAGGGGGGCTTTGTTGCCCCCCCCCYCCTAGCACACCCAACACAACGTACAATGTGTGAGGATAATCGTGTAAAGAATATAACACATACCCAACAAATCTATGTTAAGAGTTCAAGAAGCTATCATTAAGAGGGGCATAGGCTCTAATGCCTCCATTTTCCTATGGTGTCACCTTTGTAAATCCTTCAATCCTATCCCAAGTTGTTCTTAAGCAATAATGTTAAAATATTTAAACACTTATGAGTTAGTTAAAATCAACTTGGTCTAATGTGTCTTTAGGTAAAGTGTTTCTTTAGTGTGCATCGTAGTTATCTAATCCGACGGTCATGACTATGTTCTAGACATAAAGTGATCTAATAGTTCATCTTCTCCTTGATACTAATGGTTATATTGATTCATGGCTTAGCACTCAATTGGTATGTGATCTCTATTTAAAGAGCATGGAGGGTCATTCGCTAATGATCGATTGTGAGAAACTCATATGTATTTTTTTTTTTTTTTTTTGCATTAATATACTACCTCAAGTGGTTGCATTGGTTGGGGCCGTGAATTATTTCCCTCTTTGAGGGTTTTAACCACGTAACACACCCGTGTACTAATATTTCATCTATTTCTATTAGTAGCCTTAAGATGTTCGACATGTGTGGAAATACCTTGTTTATCGAACATTCTTGACTTTTTCGCCATTTGAAATGATCAAAAAAACATCTCTGAGGTTTGCATAAGATATTTTGTGTTGGATGAAGCATACAACAATAATAGAATTTCACTAACATGCTAAAGAGTTAAAAGCACTTAAAACCATGTATATTTCAAGTTTGCATATAATGCATACCTAAGACAACCAAAAAAAGGCCCAAACACATATTATAAACACATATAGAGCTTAAAACATACATAGCTAAGGTGAGGCTATCCTAATGTTGTCAAACTCAAACTCAGCTAAGATACAGTTGGCCTAAGACTTGGGAAGACTTGACGATTTGGCAAAGACTCGTCAAAGAGAAAAGACTCAAAATATGGTAAATTTTGTGCGCAAATTATATAATAATGACATTTCCAATCCATATAAGATATAAAACCATAGTCTATGTAGAAATTCATAAGAACATCTCATAAAATATCATAACATAACATTTGACACTCAATATATGTATGCAAAGTAGTGCACTGAAAGATGATTCCATGATCAAATTCACAAATATTACTCAATTCAACAACATAACTCATAGTCTCATAACATAATTAGAAAATCAAAATAGACAACATCTCCAAGTTCAATCTCGAGTCTCATGCATGACTACAAGAATGCCTAGAATAAGCCCTTGAGGAGCTAGTGCCAACATTGTTACGCTGAAGCAACAATTGTGATGCATGGGTATTTGGTGTTTCCATTTGAGACAATGGAACACTAGAGAAAGAATGAGGGGAGAAATGTATTTATAAAGACTTTGACCCTCTCAAATGCTTCATTTCCCTCCTAAAATTCCCTCCAAAACAAGTCTAAATCAGTCAAATCGCATGTGCACGGTATTTTTGGTCATCTTTCGATCAATTGAGCCTAGGTTAGAGTCTCGAGTTTGAGGCCAAAATTCTCGAATTTGGTGAGTTTCAATAGAGTCTGGCAAGTGCGGAATCTGCCAGGGGAGTACTCATCCTGGAGCTGACTCGACGAGACTTAGCCAGACTCTAGAGTTTGGGAAGAGTCTGACAACACTCGATTATACTAGCTTTGAAGCCTTCCAAAGATATAACTGAGTTCCTAGGAAGATTCGTTTTGACTTACTTCTAGTAACATAAATTTTGTTGAATTATATAGCTTTGGAAACTATTTTCCCTATTGTAACTAACCATGTAAATAAAGTTTTGATATAGTGTTAACTTTATGTCAAGCATCAAACACATGACAAGTGTCAACCATATGCCATGTGTCAACCTCATAACACCTCTAAGAGGGATGCTTAGGGAGGTTGTAGTGGCTAGCTTAGGGAGGCTGCTTAAGAGGGTTGCTTAGGATGGTTGGAGTGGCCAGCTTAGGGGGGTTGCTTAGGGTGGTGGTATGATAGTTGTATAACAACTGTCATACAATCCTAAGACAACAATTTAGGGCAACCTCTAGAAGAGACAAAGGAAGTGACCTTTGGGAGCATTAGGTGGTGGCTCTTGGGAACTTTAGGAGGTGACTCTTGGCAGCCAAAGGAGGGCAGGTATGACAGTTGTTATACAGTTGTCATACATTCTTAGGGGGCTGCTTAGGGCAGCCAAACCAACCTATAAAAAGGGACATTCACTTACCATTTACATATCTTTGTTTTGTTGGAGTTTCCTGTTGAGGCAAGGCATCTATTTGCTGAATTATTTTCTGCTGGTATATGGTTGGTAGTTGCTGGAGTCTTCTATTGTTCCTTGCTGATATAAGGCTGCTACAAATACTATGTTAAAGCTGCCATAACTCTGCTACAACAAGAAGGAAAGTCAGTTATCTTTTGGTGAGTTTGTCAAGCTATTACTATAAGTTATTTGTGAAGTTTGTAAGTGTTGAAACAAAGGTATTGTTTCAACCCTCTGAGTCCTAGCTAGTTACTCTAAAGTCTTGTACTGGTATTGTACTTTGTTGAAGAATCTAAAGAGAAGTTTTGGCTGGGTTTTCTACCCCAAGATGGTTTCCTAGGGTATACTTGTGTTCTCTCTGTGATTGTCTCACTTTCAATGATCTTGATATATGCAAGATGTATTGGTATGTTGGTTGTATGCTGTAAATTTTTAAATTTACCTACATGCATCAGTTTTTCAACATGGTATTAGAGCTTCCCTGAAAGAAGCCATTTCTACAGAGACTTATTATATTTGTGAAGGAGACTATAGTATTTCAGTTTTTGAAGGAAGTCAAAAACAAGGAAAAGATGATGTCAAGCACTAAGCTTGATGAGAAACTTGAGGGACCTGATAACTTCAGAGCATGGAAGTACATAATATCCCTTGTTCTGGAAGAAAATGACTTATCGGATTATGTTATAGAAGAGGTTGCAGAACCCGAGGAAGAAGAAGCTAAAGGTAACTACAGGAAGAATCTGATAAGGGAAAAGAGAATAATTGCAGATTCTATAAAAGATCATCTTATTCATCATGTATCATCCTTGAAGACTCCCAAAGAGATGTTTGATGCTCTATCTCGTCTATATGAAGGAAGGAACATAAACAAAAATATGGTTTTGATGACTCAACTCAAAAATGCAAAGATCCAGAAGTCTGAATCGATTCATGCCTTCTTTACAAGAATTTCTCAGATTAATGAACAAATTATAGCTATCAATGACTCAATTGAAGAAGCTGAGTTAGTAATGACTACTTTGAATGGACTTCCGAAGTCATGGGACTCTTTCGTTAGAGGAATTTGTTCAAGGACTAAGTTAACAAAGTTTAGCAGGCTGTGGGAAGATTGTGTCCAAGAAGAAGCAAGACTGGAAGCAAGAGAAGAAAAACTAAGTGATGATGAAGATCAAGCTCTTGCAACCCATTTCAGGAAAAGAAAGAAAAAGAAGGAAAATCATCCTCCATAGAAGAAGTTTCAAAAATTTGAGAAAGGTAAGAAAGACTATTCTAAACTCAAATGTTTCTGTTGTGAAAAGTTGAGACATCTTGCCAGAGATTGTCCTCTCGTAAAAGAGGTCAAAGAAAGGAGGAAAAACAAAAGACATCATGCTCATATTGTTGAAGATGATGAACCTGTTTTCAAGAGAGAAAGAAAAGAAGATTCAGATGAAGAGTATGTTTTGGTGGCAGCTCTTACTAATTCAGTAAATTATGATGATGAAACATGGCTTGTGGATAGTGGTGCCTCCAGGCACATGACTGGTTTTAAAGACTCTATTTCAAATCCGACTAAGAAAGATTCTTCTCATTAGGGGAGAATGGGTGATAACTCTTCCTATCCTATTAAAGGCATAGGGAATGCTTTTTACAACTTAGATTCAGGAAAACATTCGAAAATGGAAAATGTTTTATATGTACCTGGTCTGCAAAAGAACCTCCTATCTATATCAGGATTGGAAGAGAAAAGATTCTAAGTATCTTTTGTCGATGGCCAAGTTCTTATGTGGCTATTATAATTGGTATACATGAAGATGGGTTATACAAGTTAAAAGGAAAGGCAGATCAAGCCTTAGTACACAATACTATAAACCCATGTGAACTATGACATAGAAGGTTTGCTCATATTCACTATAAAGCCTTGCCAGTTGTCAGCACGATGGTGAAAGGCCTTCCAGAAATTAAAGTCTTCCACGATGGTGTGTGCAAATGATGTGCACAAGGAAAGAACGTGAAAAAGCCTTTTCCAAGTAGTGACAGTAAAACAAAAGGAGTTCTGGATCTAATTCATTCAGATGTGTGTGGACCTATGTCATCCACTTCACTCAGTGGGTATGTTTACTATGTTTATTTTATTGATGACTTTTCTCGCAAAACTTGGATTTATTTCTTAAAGAATAAAGATGAAGTCTTTAGTAAGTTTAAGGAATTTAAAGCTCTTGCTGAAAATCTTTTCGAGAGAAAAATAAAGGTTTTAAGATCTGATAACAGAGGAGAATTCACATCTGGTGAATTCAAGGAATTTTGTAGAGAAGTTGGGATTAAGAGGGAGCTTTCTACTCCATACAATCCTTAGCAAAATGGTGTTGCAGAAAGAAAGAACCGATCAATTATGGAAGCAGTTAAAGCCATGATTCATGATCATGACTTATCAATGTACCTTTGGGCAGAAGCAACAAGGACTGTTGTATATGTACAGAACATAAGTCCTCATAAAGTTCTTGAAAATAAAACTCCAGAAGAAGTGTTTTCTGGAAAAGTTTCATAGGTTAGTCACCTAAGGATATTTGGTTGTCTAGTGTATATTCATATTCCCAAGGACAAAAGGACAAAGTTGGATCCTTCAGGTAAGAAGGGTATATTTGTCGGATACAACGAAACATCAAAGGCATATAGAGTATATGTCCCTGGATACAAAAATATTGATATCAACAGAGATGTTATCTTTGATGAAGATGCAACTTTCTGCAAATAAAAAAGAAATCATGTAGATGAGGTACATGATGAGGAACCTACAGCTTCTAAAGTACCAGATACAAAAGAAGAAGAGCTTGTGCCTGAGAATCATGATATGATGGAGCCTCAGAAACCTGTTGATTCACCCACGTAAGTGATTACATATCAGAGAAAACCAGGTTGGGCTCGTGAACTCATTCAAGATGCAGAAAGGTATGGTGCCCCAAATAAGACTTTCAGAGAAAGTAAAAGATCTTGATTATATTCCAACTATGTTGCACTTGTGTCTAACATCATTGATGCAAAACCTTCCAGCTATGAAGAAGCCGTTGAGAAGAAAGTGTGGCAGGATGCCATGATTGAAGAATATCAATCAATTATGAAAAATGTTGTTTGGGACATAGTTTTGAGACCAAAAGAAAAATCTGTGGTAACATCTAAATGGTTATACAAAATCAAGCATGATGCAGATGGTAGTATTGAGAAATTCAAAGCAAGGTTTGTAGCTCGTGGGTTCTCTCAGAAAGAGGGAATAGATTACGAAGAAACCTTTGCTCCTGTGGCAAGAT
>ML812599.1:0-11667 GCA_009831015.1 Picea engelmannii
GCTGACAGCGTTACCCACTAGTATCTTCGCAGAAATGAGAAGGCTGGCTCGTGATGAGATCCCCTTTCCTTTGGCCATGCAACCAAAGGTCACTTCCCTGGTTTGGTGACCAGATGGTGGCAATGTCATATCGCTAAATACCTATGAACATAATGGGCCGGCTCATGATGAGACCTCCCATCCTCTTGGTTAGGTCTTGGATTTATTTATTTCATTTTTTCTTAGGGTCCCTCAATTTCTTATCGAGAGGCGTTTTATTGCCTTCTCGGGGATCCCCTGGGCGAAGCATCTCTAGGTTTTCATTTTCCTATGGATTTTATCTTTTACCAGCTGCTTTTACCCCCTTCTTCCCACAAGACAAGATGTACCTTGGATGGTCATCCTAATGGCCAGACTAGGGGAATGGGATGGATGAGCGGGATGCAAGATGAAAAAGTGATAAGATGGTGGGAGCGGATGATGGCTCTGCAAACCCCCCTTGGTGGCTAACCAAAACCCGTGAATACCATCTTGCTAAGTTACCCCATCAATCACCCCAACAGTGGTCAAGTGGATTAGTGTAAGATCCAAGCAGTCATCCGAAATGAAAGGAACCTAATGCATACATAAGAAGGTTATAATGATCAAATATGACACATACCATGATATCTCGGACCAATTACCTCATGGAGCAAGAGTCCTTTTTGATGCAAGCCCAGGCTGGTAGTGATGGAGGCTGGTACTACTGACAGGATGAGTCTGGCTGAGAAAAAGAAAGGTGGGCCCTCCAGGGCCATGCTCAGGTCTCTCCTGCTCTCGGTACTCCATGTCTAGGACCATGTGGGCCTCTAGACATGATCTCCTAGTTATCCCTAGATATCGGGGATGACAATACATTTCCATAATACTCTAGGAGAATATTTAACATGGTAATATACATTAGACACTAGGCATAGATCCATGCTCAAGCCTAACCATAGACATATACTCCAGCTCTGGAGGGATTGAGTGAAAAAAACTCATAAATTATAAATTGTCTGAAAACGGCAAAATATAATTAGTAAGTAAAAAAAACACTCCAGAGTATAACTCACGCTTAGGACTTAAGGTGGCTAAGAACTTTTGCAAATTCATCATGCAACATCTCTTATTGACTCTGAAAATCACGGGAAGTGTCGATCGGGCCCAGATCAAACCGTTGATGAAATCTCAAGTTGAATGGTGAAGATGTGACTCTCAAAATGAACAATACCCTAACTGGTATGCACCCTCTTGGATGACTGAAGACCGAAGAATTCGGCCCTCTTCCTGCTTGGCACCAATAACAAGTAAAACACTCTAGAAGAGTAGATCTGGAGTCTAGAAGCAAGATATAATAGATCCCTAGCTGAAGAATGAAGCTTGGGTCCTCCTCATGAGTAGATCCACTCCAAAATTGTGCCCTCCTCTTGGAGAAATCGTTCCAAGAAGGGTGCTATGGCCTCTGCACAAATAACCCAGTAGCTAGATTTTCCAATATCTCTTCTCCTTGGCCAAATCGAACTTCTCTAACTCCACAAATGAGCCCCCCTTGCTGGAAACCCTCAATGGTGTTCCCTCTCTCTTTTTGTACCTGCGGCTAGTGTAGAATTCTCTTGAAGCTGAGTAGATCTGATGTAGAATGGTGATCGAGGGATCTTTCACCTCCGTGACCAAGCTTGGATCAAGTTGGGTGGGATATTTCACCACCGAGATGATCTCTAGGGTTTGTTAAGTCAAAACCCTCAAAACCCCCAAGTGCATGGGCTCACTAGCTAGAAGCCAGTTATGAAAATGATAAAACAACATGAATGAATGAATAGAGCCCCTTGTCTCTCTTTTATCCTTCCTGCTCACCTTGTCTCTCCAAAGTGACTTTTACTTTATTAATCATTAATTAATTAATTAGCCATTTTACCTCTGAAAAGTACCTTATCTGTCCTTGTGGTTTCCCTGGCCACTGAATGTCACTTTTCATCATCCTATCTTGTAGTGTTGTTCCTCCCGATTCCAATGAGATATTACACTAAGAGGTTCCTCCAAGTATTATGCCCAATTTAATTAACCTATAGCCCAAAATAACTCAAAATCACATAAATCGTTGGAATGCAGTGGAACCAAAGCCAAGTTGTGCAGAATGGATTATATTGATGAAATAAGATGAGCGATAAAAGCCAGACCCCAAAATACCCCTCAATAGTACATGTACTCGCTATAACCTCCATCTGGCTACTCTGGTCATCATAACACTCGGTAATATAATGATGTCCCAAAGTGGGGACATTACAGTCCTCCCTGCTAGAATATTTCTTGTCCTCAAGAAATAACTGAACCCATCCAAATATAATATCGGGGTCCCATGTCCACCTGTGGGACATATAGTAGGCTCCATCACACACTCCACCCCCTGGATCCCATATCAGGATGTGAATTGTAATACCCTGTGAAGCATGATCCTGAATCATATGAACACCAAGAGTCTCATGCACATGACACATGGCCTCATCCGAGAATGAGTCCATCCTCCAAGTCCATATCAATACCAACACGGTCTCCATCAACTACACATGTTGCTGCCATAGTGAGGTACTGCAAGACCGCCATGAGACACCCTTAAGTGATGTGCTCTCCTCAACACTAAATCTCATTGGAAATTCAAAATAACTTTCCCCTGCAAGGGTCCACTCGCCTCTATTAGTCAGTGAATTGCTCAACCCTGCAATCCCCAGGTCCCATGCTAGTCTCTGCCAAAGATCACCACATTGGTGCTGCACTACTCTGACCATGACTGTCTGCTCCCTGTATACATACTAGATCCCCCACTCCTGCATCCTCAAGCTGGAATAAATGTAGCCATTGGACCTGTTGTTCAGAAGTTGCATCTGTAAAGAATCTTTGTGGAAGTAGTACCTGCCCAACCATCTCCATGCTCGATCATGATGATCAAACGAGAGAAATTGTCTCGCTCCATAGGACAAGCCCCTGCAAGCCCACTCAAAACCAACCCAAAGTGAAGTATGTGGCTCTCTAGCGCAACCTGGGTCATCATAAAGTGAAACAACCTACTAACAAAATGAACTCCCAGATCCCATGGAAAACTTGGAAGTTTATCACTTCCAATCCCCGCTAACTGCTCCTGTGTCATACTGATCATTATCGGAAGCCCTCCGTGTTCATCCTCATGATAATATGTATGTGCGTCACCCTCTGAGATGTATGCTATCCCCTGGCCTATGATGCTCACCATCACGCACAAAGTCTCAACTATCTACCTATGATGATCCACCCGTATCTTGTTGTATGTCGTAAAAGAAATCCTGTCAGGTGGTCTCAGCCTAACAAATCTCCATGTCCTTTTCCACTGTCTATTTTTCCTCATGCTGCTCTCAATGATAAAAGTGCCGGGAAAGGCTAGCATAAACATCTGTGGATGACTGTAGGACTAGAAGGTATTATATGCTTTGGTCAATGCCAAGGATTCAACCAAAAGCTCGTCCACCAGTACCCATGGTACATACTCGCCTGTAATCATCACTGAATCCCAATCATCATCACCCCTATGACTGCTTCTACTGTGAAGGTGATTCCCCAGTATTGTGTGTTGCTACAAAGGAGAGACATCTCGATGATCTACTAAGTGTGTCTCCTCCCTGCAATCCAATACGTCCATCTGAATCCCACTGCACATCTCAGCATGTCTCTGTGAACTATCACTCACCACTGTATGCTCTTGCATACTCATGTAATCTCCTATATACTCCTGCCGCAACATGGATCCAATATTTACTACTGGGTCAACCTCAACATGAAGGTCATCCAATCCTGGGACATAAATGGAAGTGTCCTCAAAACTGCCCCTGTCTCTGGAGTCCCCATGCGTATATGAGTGCTCGACTATCTCAAACATCCTTGTGGAGGGTAGCTCATGCGCCTTTGGATCATAACTCCATACTCATCAGTGATCCTAGGTACTCCTCATGCTCATCCATCAACTGGTGCTCCTCTGCCAAGCCACCAACATCCCCTAGCAATGTGACTGAAGGATATATCTGACTCTCCACTAAGATAGATGTAGTGGATCTCTGTCTAATATCCTCAAGAAGCTCCTCTGATCTGGACTCTGATTCTTGAAGGGTTGTTTATGTGCCTTTCAAGAATCCTCTTGTTCTCTTCAACTCATGAGTGAGTCTATCCACCTCCAACTCCTACTCCCTCAGGGTCTTGTGATACATCTCGCCAACCTCCAATAGATAGTCTTTGTCCATCAACAACTGCTGCTAGTCAGCCCTCATCATAGTCACTCTCTCCCTGAGAGTATGAAATTCATCTATGGCAAGTCCCCCATCTGAACTATCATGTGCCATCGATGCCCTTCAACAATAATCTGCCACCAATGCATGTGTGTCATCAATACACCTAGTGCCTGCCATGATCATGTCCTCACTGACTCTCAATTGTCCTTCCAAGTAGTGTGACTCCTGATCACAGTCATGTTGAGGTGCTACCTCATGTCTCTCACTGCTAGTGTGAACACTGGAATCCCCAACAACACTCCCTGCGAAAGATAAAGCATGGAGCTGCCCCTTATCCACTGTGCTACTGGGTCCTCCTGTAAGCGACTGCACATCATCACCAACGACTAAATCCCTCTGAATCACACTGTATCCTGTATGAGCAGTTGTATCCTCATGTTCACTGACCCTGCTACTGTCATCTGTGCCTGGATCCCATATAGATGTGTCCAGACACGTGATATGGTCATCCTGACCAATAAAGGGTACATCCTCATCACTACAGGTTGGTCCTGGAAGTAAGTGTCCCATCAAACTGTCAATCTCCCCAGCTTGATCAAATAATGGAGTCTCCAAAAGAAGTGACTTGATCTCCTCATACTGATATGTATGTGTAAGGTCAACTATCAGCACGTCGTGTCTCTCCTCTTGGATCTATGGATCCATATGTCCCTGGTGTGCATCCCTCACACACGGCTACTCTATCGTATCTGAAATGCCACCGATATCCTCATGTGTAGTGGCTATCAAGGGTGTCTGAAAATATGACAAATGTGTGACGGTCATCATAGGAATCTTATCATGTCTAGGTGCTAACACGTGTGAACCCCCACTAGTGTCACCACTCCGTTGAAGTGTAAGGTCATCAACACTATGTGATATGATTGTGGAAGCATAGGTGTTATGATCCTGTTCATCCCACTGTTCCTCCAATACGCAAGGGTCACTATCCTCCCCAAGTGCGCAAGAGTCACTAGCCCCCACAAGTGTGCAAGAGTCACTAGTGCCATCAGACTGCTCCAAATATGAATCTATGGTTGGATCCCCATGCAGCTCCTCATCATCAATGTCATAATGCACCTCAATAATGTGTTTCTTACCTTTATCCCTACATCTATGATCTGGTTCCCAAGGCACTTTGCAACTATAGCAACGTTGCCTGCTCCTAATGGTTGTAGGGTTAATCTGTGCTTCCTCCATCTCGCTGCTGCTTCTCTATTTTCCTCTTCTATGTTGACCCAATGTGTAACCTCATCTTTTCTCCAACTAGGATTTTTAAAGGATACAAACTGATGGAATGTTACTAGATCCTTGAGAATTGCATTGAGGGTTTGATATTCCCTCTCACAATCAACAATCACTCTAGCAAAATCCCACATATCCATCTCCATTGTATTTCTGCATGCGCTAATCCCCACTGGCTGGGAGGATCAATGCTTTGATACCACTGTAATGTCCCTGTTATCCCCACTTTTAGGGATCACTAGGAGATTATGTCTCGAGGCCCACAGGTCCTAGACATGGAGTATCGAGAGCCAGACCGACTTAGGCAAGGCCTTAGAGGGCCCATCTTTTATCCGTTTCAGCGCCTCTACTTTACCAGCAACAACATCATCCATCACCTTCGGCTTGGTCTTGTGTCAGAGATGATTCTTGCTCCATGACATAATGAGTCTGGGTATCATGGTATGTGTCACTCTGATCCTCAAAACCTTTGAATATGTGCATTTAATTCCTTTTGTTTCTAACAAATGCTTGGATCTTATACTTTTCCACTTGACCATGTTTGGGGGGAATGATAGGATGCGCTAGTAAGAATATTTCCATAGGTTTTGGTTTTCCACTAGGGGGATTTATGAAAAGTCATTGTCTGCTCTCGTCATATCACCACTTTTTCATCCTGCTTCTTGCTCATCTATCCCATTACACTTGTCCAGGCATTGGGTTGGCCAATCATTTGACGATTGCACCTTACCTCGTGGGAAGAAGGGGCTAAAGGCCCAGAAGGTAAAAGCAAGTTGGAAAAAGATAAAAGTCTAAAAGAAAAACCCCGAGATGCTTCGCCCAGGGATCCCCGAGAAAGAAGTAAAAAAAGTTGCTCAGCAAGAAACAAGAGGGACCCATAAAAATAATAAAACAAGACCTAGTCAGAGGATAGGGGGTCTCATCACAAGGCATCCTATTAGGTCCATGGGTACTGTTATCGCGCAATTTGTAGCAAGGATAGAAGGCCTGAGTTTTGTAGGTCAAACTAGCGAAACTAGAACCTATCCCACCCAATGTCCCCACGATGGGGAGGTTCTTTTTATTTAGGGAGGTGAGGCCCAAGGGAGACGTCTCCGGTGACCTGGGGTTTTTGAGGAGGCAAGAGGATAAAAAGACAAGGATAAGTTTCCCCCTCATAAGTCACCACCCAAACAGATAGTCCAGCCAAAGGCCAATTTAAAGTAACCCCCCAAAGATATACCTACTTGGAACAATGAAACAACAAACTAATATATGCAAGTTATATCTCAATGGGGTTATCACTTCATATAGTAGATGACTATCTGAATGAGAATATGAAAAATTGGCAATAAATGTTGATGAAGTCAATGTTTATCAATAGCAATGAAAATTATAACACTTCACCAATAAATATTGGAACAATAATATCATTCAATGTAACCAATCAATACTTCATTCAATAAATGCTTTAACCATTATCCAATTTCTCATAAACAAAACGATGTTGCACTAATGATGTAATAGCATAAGATGACGACAACAATTTAGGGTTAATAGGGTTAGATTTTAGACTAGGGTTAGTAGTTAGGGTTTAAATTCAAAGGGTTTGAGAGTGTTGTAATCAAGTTTCACTTCAATGCTGGAGGACTTTAGATCAGTGCCTTAGGGTTTAATGGAGTCAAAAGTGAAGGACTCAAGAGTTGAAGGAGGCAAAGATTTTAAGGACTAGAGGGAAGAGTTTTGAGGTGTTGTTAAAGCAAGGCCTCAAAATCAAAATCCTAGGGGAGAGAGGCTCACTCCGGTGTTTCTAAAACAAGGCCTCGTGCTCTCTCCTCCTTCCGGGCAAAACGGCTAGCTCAAGAATAAAGCATAAAACCAAAACAAGAGGGTTTGAAAAGACAAGGTGTTTCTACAGTAAGGCCTTTTATCAAATCCTAGAAAGAGTACGGCCCTAGTGTAGTAGACCTAGGCCAGGGATGTCTCACTCTTCTTGGCTTCCAGATAGTACAACTAGCAAAAGAGGAAGAAGAAATAGGAGTGTAGCTATGACTAGGCTCTTTCTTCCTTCTTCAATGGCTGAAAAATTCTCTATTAGGGGACATGAGACAAGGACCTACTTGTGTTCTTATCACCTAGGGTTTTGATTCAGCAAAATCATAAATACATGCAAGAAATTAAACTACAAAAATTCATTCAAGAAGTTTTGCAGAAAAAATACTTACAATTCACCAAGAAATAACCATGTAGACCCTAGTTGTAACACCTTCCTTCAAGAGAAACACCATAAAATGCCAAAATGTCTTCCTTCAACAAGTGTGCCTCACTAAATCAGACAGATACCCAAGAGAGGGCGCAAATTTCATACCTCCTTATGGAGTGAATGAGTGATGATAAAAATGAAGGAGAAAATCCTCCATTTATACAATATCATGACCTAATTTTACTTTTTAGGTCATGTAAAAGGCCGACAAGGCCAAAATACGAAAATCATAATGTTTTACATTAAATTGTCAAATTAAATCCTAAATCAAGCTGAAAAGAGAGTAAACGCTACTCCAAGGGAGACTTTATCCCCTTTTAGGGCAGATGGGGTGTCCTGGAGCAAAACGTTAGCCCTCCTTGGGCTTCTCCAACCTGCCACACATGCCATTGTTGCCTAGTCTTCCTCCCAAAACATCCATGATGTTGGGTGATGTCATGGTCAAGGTGGTGATGTGCTAGGCCTCCCAAGGCCAACGTTCCACTGAGGAAGGGTCATCCCCCCTAGGTCAAGCTCTATCGGAGTGCCTCTGGTGGAACGTCCTCTTATCCTCTGGTGCAAAGCTCTAGATCCATATCTATCCTGTATCTCACCCTAATGGGGTTTCAACATCCACCTGATGGGCTCTTCAGCCCCATGGAGGTTCGAACTGATCATCTCCCCATGTGTACCAATCCAATATGGTACCTGTTCATCGGGCATGGTCCTGCACATCAAAAGATACACCCTCCATGGGCTCATCAGTCATAGGAATCATAGCAATGTCAATCACATTTCATCATCAATATTAATAAACATATGTATAAAAACCCTAATATCTCAATCAATAGCTCAAAGACGTTACACAAACCTACTATACAAGTCTAGGAAAAGGGCAAGGCATCTTATTGGGCTAGTGTCCATTGAATAAGGGAAGTTCCTGGAAGAGACCTCTTCCAAGCCATGTAAGTGGATGAAATGGTCAAGGGATGTCCAAGCCGGTGGGTGCAATGAAGGCCAAGGATGCAAGATCTTACCTATGGGTGCCTTTGTAGAAGGCGAGTTGTACCTGTCATGGATGCAATTCTTTCCAAGCCCATTCATGCCTTTTATTCCTTCTGTTATTTCATTTTTTTATTTCTTTTTTCTTTCTTTTTGCTCAAGAGATAATCAGGGGACATTGTCCTAGTGTGGTGACCAGTGGTGACAGTGTTACCCACAAGTACTTTCACAAAAATGAGAAGGTTGTCTCATGATGAGACCCCCTTTCCCTTGGCAATGCAACAAAAGGTCATTGCCCTGGCATGGTAACCAGTTGATGGCAATGTCATACTGCTAGGTACCCATGGACCTAATATGCTTGCTCGTGATGAGACCCCCTATCCTCTGGTAAGGTCTTGTTTTATTATTTTTTAGGGTCCCTCTTGTTTCATGTTGAGAAGCCTTTTATTGCTTTCTCGGGGATCCCTAGGCAAAGCATATCGAGGTTTTATTCTTAGGATTTTATCTTTTACCATCTTGCTTTTACCTTCTAGGCCTTTAGCCCCTTCTTTCCACTAGATAAGGTGCAATCCTAAAAGAGGTCAACCCAGTGCCCGAACAAGTGGAATGGGACAGGTGAGCAGGAAACAAGATGGAAAAGTGAAATTGTGAAGGGAGCGGACGATGGATTCTCAGAGACAACCCTAGTGGCTAACCAAAACCAACAGACACAGGAATGGTATTGGTGAGGAATGGTCCAAACATTTCTTAGGGTTTATACACTCTGTCTAGGGTGCACTTTAATTAGTGTAGGAAGAATGGCCCAGGGTGAGAAATGGTCTAGGCTCAGAAATCACAAATAATCCTTCTTCCTTGTTTGAGAAGAATGGGACATGTTATCCCCGATATCTAGGGATAACTAGGAGATCATGTCTCGAGGCCTACAGGTCCTAGACATGAAGTACCAAGAGAAGGATTGACCTGAGCATGCCCCTGGAGGGCCCATCCTTCTTCTTCTTCGCCAGATGTGTCCTGTTAGCAGCAGCAACTTCCATCACCATCGGCTTGGACTTGCATCAGAGAGGACTCTTTCTCCATGAGCTAATTGGTCCGAGGTATCATGGTATGTGTCCTGTTTGATCATTATAACCTTCTTGTATATGCATTAGGTTCCTTTCATTTATGATGACTGCTTGGATCTTACACTAATCTACTTGACCATTGTTGGGGTGAATTAATGGGGTGACTTAGCAAGCTCATATTCATGGGTTTTGGTTAGCCACCAAAGGGGATTTGCAGATCCATCGTCCGCTCCCACCATTATATCATTTTACATCTTATCTCCCATTCATCCATCCCGTTCCCCTAGTCCGGCCATTAGGATGACCTTTGGGGTTACACTTTGTCTTGTGGGAAGAAGGGGCTAAAGGCCCAGGGGGTAAAAGCAGCTGGTAAAAGATAAAAGCCATAAGAAATAAAACCTAGAGATGCTTTGCCCAGGGATCCCTGAGAAGGCAATAAAAGGCCTCTCGATAAGAAACTAAAGGGACCCTAAGAAAAATAATAAAACAAGACCTAACCAAGAGGATGGGAGGTCTCATCACAAGCCGACCCATTATGTTCATAGGTATCCAGTAGTATGACATTGCCACCATCTGGTCACCACGCCAGGGCAGTGAACTTTGGTTGCATGGCCAAGGGAAAGGGGGCCTCATCACGAGATAGCGTTATCATTTCTGTGAAGATACCAGTGGGTAACACTGTCATCTCTGGTCACCATGCCAAGGCAGTGTCCTCTGGTCAGACCTTGAAGTAAAAAAGAAAGAAAAGAATAAATGAAAATTAAAGGCAATAAAGGGGCTTGGAAAAAATGCATCCATGATGGGTACAACTCACCTCCTACAAAGGCACCCACGGACAACACTTGCCCTTGGTCTTACTGTGACTAGACATCCCTAGACCATACCACCTCGTAAAACATGGTTTGAATGATCCTCTGAAGAAACTTTCCTTCTCTTATGGGTATCAGCCCAATAGGTTATTTTGTTGGTTTTCTTTAGCTTTGTATAGTAGATCTGTGTAATGTCTTTGAGCTCTTAGATGATATGCTAGGGATTTCGTGCATGTATTTGACAAATTTAATGATGAAATATGATTGACATTGATATGATCCCGAGGACTGATGAGCCCATGGAGGGCGTAGTCTTTGATGTGCAGGACCATACCCGATGGACAGGTGCCAGAGGATCGGTACACATGGGGATATGATTAGCTCGGACCTCCATGGGGCTGAAGAGACCATTAGATGGTTGCTGGGATGGCAGAGGTAGGACAACGTTGTGATGAGCTGTTGCACGAGAAAGAAGAAGGACATCCCTACCCAGGACACTTTGGCAGAGCCCGACCTAGGGGGGATCACCCACTGCAGATGGGATGATTGCTTTTGATGGACATGACGTCACCTGAGGCAGCTGGACATTTTTTGGAACATGTGGCAGTGTGCTGGGATCATTTGGCACATGTGGCAGCTTGCAGGAGCCCTAGAAGGGCCAATGTTTTGCTTCCTGGATGTTGATCTTTCCCAAAAAGGGCCAACGTGTCCCTTTTTGAGCTCATATTGTGACATTTTTAGCATTTAATGTAAAAAACAGTGTATTATTGTTGGTCAGCCTTGTCGGCTGTTTTAAATGACCTATTTTCTAATTAAAGGTCATTAGGATGATATAAATAGAGGACGTTGCCTCTCATTTTTAACATAACACAACTCACTCTCTTGTGAGAGAATCAGTTTTAGTCTTTGTCTTGGGATTTTTGCTCTTGGAAGTGAGGCGCAACTCTTGTGGAGGATCATCTTTGGCATTTTTATGGTGTTTTCTATCATTTGGAAGGTTTACAACTAGGGTTTGATAAGCTCTTCATTGATTTGTAAGT
>ML812599.1:12625-26190 GCA_009831015.1 Picea engelmannii
ACTACTTGCATGCATTAGTTTTATTGTTGCCTTGTCTCGCAAACAGGTGCCCTTTCTGTGGTTTATCTTCCTCTTGACTATCATCTTGGCGGTAATCTGTGAAAGGGAAAACTTACCTTGATTCTTTAACCCTTTGCCTTTCAGAAACCCAGATTGCCAGGGACGTCTCGCTTGGGTCTAGCCACCCTAAATAGAAAGAGCCCCCCATCGAGGTGACAGTGGGTGGGGAAGCTCCTGTTACGCCAGTTTGATCCTTACCTTTCAGCTACCTGACCTAGACTACAAACTGAGCGATAACAGGGCAGATAGCCCATTGTTGAGATTCTATACTAAGGGAAGATATTCTTTCAGATCTCATAGACGTGAGTGAAAGATTGGCCCAAATGATTTAGTTTTTATCATAACATTATTTCTATGCAGGTTGCTATCAGATGTTTGTTATGAAGAAAATATAACAGTTGATATACTACTGTGGTGGATTTGTTCCACTGTTTGTGACTATGTTTCACGCTTTGAGTAGTTGCGTACTACTTGAATAGACACAAGTGTGTTCTATCAATGATACTGTACCAGTTGTCATAGGAGATTCTCCACTTGGATAATAATGACGGTGCTCGTATTGCTACCATTTGAATGGTCTGTTGTGCTCAAGACCATACCTCCCTAGCTAGGAGGGAGTGTTAATATTATGGTAGCTTCGGGAGGTATGAACCTCTATTGTGACCTATGACAAGACTAGAATCCTCCGGAAGGAAGCAAAGAATTGAAGGAAACCCTACACAAGTTGTCGGCTGGATAAATACATTTAATATGAATTTATTGATACCTAAAAGGAGAAGTTGGCCCCAGTTAGCCTGCCTAGTTCACTATAAATACAGGGCACTAGTTCTCATTATTCATCATCTCAGCAGTTGCAGAGAGAGCCAAATCTGCGCAGGCAGTTGCAGGTAGTGGCAGTTTTGGTGCACAAGTTTCTGGGAGAGCTGGGAAAGTGAGCGCTAGCTTCTGGGTGGATCATCTGTTCAGCTTAGTTTCTATTCTTGCTTGGTGCATTAGCCTCTCTTGGCTATTGGATTGCTACCAGGTGTTAGCAACATTACATGTCTTCGGCATCGGGATACCCAGGTCTGTAGGTTGCACAAGGAGCGCCCAAGCGCAGCGAACAGAAGAAGTCCTTTTCGAACTTAAAATCAAGCGAGCGGGCAAGATTATAGTGTCAACGGTCTAGATCCATCCACATGAGCAGATCAACGGTTGGTGGGAAGTCACGAATAAGGAAGTTGTGCTGAAGTTAACACAATAGATCGCGCCCATAGTGTGCAGGGGAGAATAGCAGCCGTCCATCCAGAGGATGCGTGGCACGAGATCTAATCGCGTCGACGTTTCGGCATTCGGAAGTTCGAGGTGTGAGAATTTCATGCTGTTCCACATCTTGAAACCCCGAACCCCGAACCCCGATAGCACCGAAAACGCCGAAAGTAGGACCCACGGTCACTTGAGAAAGGAAGAGAGTTATGCAAAGGTTCCAAAGCGTCAGGTTTTTCCACAGAAGGGAATGTCGCGTCCTCCAAGACCAGTTCAGCCCGACTTGGATTCTGTGTCTTGCTTGGAGTTAATGAAGGCAATAATAGGTGGTTGAAACCTCCTTTTGATTATTAAATGTGGGGTATGGAGAATCTGGCAAGCGGTCTGCTCGAAGGGGGTGTTGTGTACCGATTTTTCCAAGGAGCCATGTCGAAGTCTTCGAATAGACAGGAAAGTCTGCACACGTTAGCTCAGCGTTTAATGGCTCAGCTATGTTCCTTACAGGAGCCATGTGCAGTTAAGGTGGTGCTCGAAGAAAGATATCAATACGAGTTTGACTGAAGGGACACCAAGCCTTGGGTGATTGGACACGTCTTTGTGAGGTGAATTTTCCTGAGTATATAAACTTAGTCTTTGTATTTTGAAAAGCATCGATGGTTGAGCAAGGCTCCCGATTGTAAAAAATTTAACGAAGCACTGGTTATTCTGGTTGTGTATTAACATCTGAGACTTCTTGCCTTATGAATGTCAGCTTCTTTCCATGTCTTTGTTCATATTGTATTAGAATAGCTCGGAATTGGAAGATCCAGTCGAGTTGTGACTGTTATAGGATGATGTAGGTTGGATCACTGTAACAGTCGCATTGTTTCTAATCGGCCTCTGTGTTTTTCTTAGCGTTGAATGACTTGGAATTGGAGGATCCAATCAAGTCGCCCCTTCAGTTACCCGAAACTCTGAACCAAGAGGATCTTGTGTTTAGAGTTTTTCTTCTGCAAGATGCTGAAAGGCCCGTTGCCCAAAGTAGTTTTTCTCACTCCTCTCACCAAGTCTTCCACCTGACCATTTTACAATCAATCTACTGACTGAAGTTAGATCAAGACCTCCTTTGTTCTTTACATACTAGACCCAGTCCCCGAGCTAGAGTGATTCCATCCTGAGTCTCTACCCATTTGATCACCCCTCGAAATAATCGTGACATAAAAACTGATGGGCAATGGGCTCTGCTCCTGCAAGCAATCCAGGAGTGACTTCTAACGCTAACATTTCTGGCGCCGTTGCCGGGGACGAAGTTGAAAATTTTCCCTGGGATTGAACGACATTGAGCCTCTGATTCCGAAGGTGCATCAGGTATCAGATCCTTTTAAAGATTGCTGTTGTGCACCTAGCAACTCCATTGTGACGACTCCACTGTGGTGAACTTGCCATGTTAATTGTGGATTTCAGGGGTAGACACATGCGGTCTCATCCACAACTGCCTCTGGCTACACCTGAAACTGATCCAGAGGTGGTCCTCAGAAAAGGAAAGGCCCCTGAAGAAGAAGCTCCCGCTGTCGAAACAGGTAATCTTCCATCTCCTTCTGTAAGAACTCCATATTCTCCTCCTCAGTTTCTTAATAGACCTCCTTCAGAGGTTTCCCGTTTCTTGAATTTTGGGAGTGTTCCTGCTGATTTTTCCCTTCCTGGTTTGGGATTGGAGGGAGAAATACTTGTCACTCCCCTCTCCTCTGAAGTTGTTCCTTGGCGTAGACCTGGGACTACAGAAGATTTCCCCACTCCTGCACGAAGAGGAGCGCCTGCTGACATGAGCTCGTTAGCCTTCTCCTTAAATCCTCTCTTGTTTCCCACTCCACTTCGAGACTCATTCCTAGCACCCCCTTCGCGAACTCCCTCTCCTCCAAGTTCTCCTCCACCTAATATCCCTATGGCAGGAGAAAATCCCCCTATGACCAGAATGGAGGCCATTATAACCGCTAGGTATTCTCCCCTCATGCTACTGCAACCTCCCAACGCCCTCCCAGCAGATGGTTACCTCAAACAGCTGCCCAAGTTTATAGGTGAGGGGGACATAACTGCAGAAGAACACCTAGAAGCCTTTTACAATTTCACAGATGATAATAACATCGTACATGCGGACGTATGGATGAAGATTTTTGTTCATAGTCTCCAAGGCGAGGCTAGAAAATGGTTTAAGGCCCTGCCCCCTGGATCTATTGATGGGATCGAAGCTTTAGATAATGCCTTTTTAAGGCAGTGGGGAGATAAAAAGGACTTCATGTATTACATGACAGAGTTTGGGTCTTTGAAGAGAAAAGAAGGAGAGTCTGTCTCTGACTTTTCCAAGATATTTAATAAAATGTACAACAAAATCCCTGCTGAGATAAAACCCTCTGAAGCCCCCGCAAAGATCACTTATGCTAGCACCTTTGATCCAGATTTCTGCCTCCTGTTGAGAGAAAGGAGAGCCACTACTTTGGCCCATATGCAAGATGCAGCCGTGGAAGTAGAATCTAACATATTGGTTGTTGACCGACTCAGAAGCGTTGCTTATAGAAACATATCTAAGAATTGGCCTGAAGCCTCCTCATCTAGTTCCTCCCTCATGCCCCATCAGACAGATGAGACAGCTAGAATACTAAAATCACTTTTTTCCAGGATGGAAAGGTGGGAGTTAGAAGGGAAGCCCATGTACAAAAATCCCCAGAATGTTGATAATAGAGTTTTCAGGAGATCTAATAACAATGGACAATAGGCCTTCCCAAGGGAACAAAGGGGAAAAGACAGAGAGGATCAAAGGATTCAAACCCCTCTCCAAAATAACTTGGTTACTCATGAGGAAGGGGAGGAGATAGACGAATTCGACCCTGAAATTCATTGTGTTGAAGAAGCTCCTCCTCTTCCCCATTTGACTCAGTCTGCATATGAAAGATCTCTAATGAACGTCCAAATCCATGAGTTAGGAAGGGGAGAAAAGGCCAGTCACACCTCTAACAGATACAACCTCAGGAGAAGAAAGAAAGAAGGAGACTTTGACAACCAAGATCAGCCCCTCATAGCAGATGGGCCTACTAAATCTGCAGCAATCACTACTAAAGAAAAGAAAAATCAGAGTGCTTCTCTAGCAGTCAAAGAGCCTGCCACTGAGGTAAGGGAAGCTCCTAATCCTGTCCCATCCTTCAATTTTGAGCGTGAGATTCAGAAGATTAGAATTCATGTACCCTTATCTGAACTCGTCAAAAACGAAGATTTCAAAAGATCCCTCTCCAAGTTGCTACAATATGAGTCCCCCTAGCCTTCCACTGACTCAATAAATCTCCAGGATGAAAAGCCAACAGTTGTCCTAGGGCCCATGGTAGAAGATAGAGATGATTCATCCCCTCCCTTCTACACATCCCTCAATATACATGATAAAGTGATGCATAACTGCCTCATGGATTCAGGGGCTTCCCATAACCTTATGCCCAAAATAGTAATGGAAGAGTTGGGACTGGAAGTGACAAAAGATTATCATGATTTGTATTCTTTCGATTCAAGGAGACTGCAGTGTCTAGGAGTCATCAAAGACCTGGTGGTTTCTTTGTTTCAGTTGCCCATGAAGAGTGTGGTCATGGATATTGTGGTAGCTGACGCCCCCCCCAAGTTTGGCATGCTGTTGTCAAGGTCTTGGATTAAAAGACTTGGAGTAACGTTACAGATGGATCTCACATATGCCACCATTCCAGTCTTTAGAGGGGAACACAGAAGGTTGTACAGAGAAGCCCAACTGGCCTATATAATCAGTGATGAGGCCAACCCTACCAACCATCCCATTTTCGCCTTAGACACTGATTTAGGTCCCAGTTTACTGCAACTCACTCATACTCCCGAGCCCCCTCTTAAAATCAGAGAGCAGCCCACCACTTCCCATAAGTTTCCTCTCTCCATCACCCCAGTCTAGAAAATGTTTTTTGATGGAGCCTCTTCCCGGGAAGGTGCTGGTGCTGGGGTATTTTTTGTATCACCCGCTTAGGAAAACATATCTCTGTCGTACAAACTAGAATTTGAAGCTACCAACAATGTGGCAGAGTATGAAGCTCTTGTTCTGGGATTAAGAGCCGCGAGGGAAATGGGAATTCAAGAGGTAGCAGTGTTCGGTGATGCAGAGTTGGTGGTCCGACAGATCAGAAACGCTTATCAGGCTAAGCATCCTCGACTCAGAAGCTACAGAAATGAGGTGTGGGACCTAGTTGACAGTTTCTTCTTGGCATTCAAAATTTCTTTTGTCCCAAGAGAGAAGAACACAGTGGCAGATTCCTTGGCTACATCAGCAGGCAATTTCAAAGTACCCTTGCCGCCCAAATTTAGATATGATGTGGAAGTAAAATACAGGCCCTCCATACCTGACAATGTCAAACATTGGAAGGTATTCTAGGATGATCTCGAGATCAAGAAATTCCTGGAGGATGTCGAAGAATTTTTAGAGATGCATATCGACCAAGACTCTGTCTCTGAAGAAGAGCTTGATGGGGGTAATTTTCTGAATAAGATTGTAGAGCGTAACATTGTGCAGCTACCCAACAATCATATTCCAAGGGGATTGGTTCCTTTGGAGAGGCTTTTTGATAGATATGATGTATCATTAAAAGGGGAGACCTCGGAGGATGACACTGGTGTTATTCAGTGCAACATTGGGACCGAGAGTGAGCCCAAGTTTGTCAAGTTGTCAAGAAGTCTGACAAAGGAGCAGAGGTCTGAATACATTGGACTTTTGAGGGAATTTGCTGATGTTTTCGCCTGGACCTACGAAGACCTCAAAACATATGACACTTATGTCATCAAGCATAAAATACCATTAAAGGGGGAGGCAAAGCCATTTAGGCAGAAGCTGAGACAGATCAATCCTATGCTGCTGCCTATCATGGAGAGGGAAGTGAAGAAGCTGCTTCAAGCTCAGATCATTGTACCACTAAGGTATTCAGAGTGGGTGGCCAAATTGGTGCCAGTAAGGAAAAAGAGTGGAGAGATCCGGCTCTGTGTAGACTTCAGAAACCTGAACAAGAGCTCACGAAAGGATAACTACCCCTTACCAAAGATGGAACATATACTGCAGAGGGTAACAGGAGCTTCCAGGATGTCCATGATTGATGGTTTCTCTGGCTACAATCAGATCTCTGTTCTCCCTGAAGACAGGGAAAAGACGACATTTACCACTCCATGGGGCACATTCATGTATGCCAAGATGTCGTTTGGATTAATGAATGCAGGTGCAACGTTTCAGCGTGCCATGGACATAGATTTCGTTGGGGAAAATGATAAATTTGTGGTTATCTATCTGGATGACATCACAGTGTTTTCAAATTCTGATAAAGAACACCGTTGTCACCTCAGGAGGGTTTTCCTAAAGTGCAGGAATTTTTTCATTTCATTAAACCCCAAGAAATCTCTGTTTGCCATGCAGGAGGGAAAGTTACTAGGCCACATAGTATCAACGGAAGGAGTCAGGATTGACCCAGCAGAGTTGAGGCAATATGAGCCCTATCAATCCCGAGATCTAAGAAGGAAGTCCAATCTTTTCTTGGGAAGATTAATTTTCTGAGGAGGTTTGTGCCCAACTTTGCTGAGGGGGTAAATCTTATAACAACTATGTTAAGGAAAGGAAATGAAGTGAAGTGGACTTCTAAATCACGAAATTCCTTTGAGCAAATAAAGAGGGCCCTGTCTGAAGCCCATGTGCTTACCAGTCCCGATTACTCAAAGGATTTCCTTATTTTCTCCTTTGCTTCACCTGACATGGTAGCCACTGTTTTATTACAGACAAACAAGGATGGACTAGATTAGCCTATTGCCTATTTCAGCCGAGCATTGAGGGATGCTGAAGTTAAGTATGAAATTATGGAGAAGCAGGCCTATGCAGTGGTAAAGGCCCTCAATGCATTTAGAATCTATGTCCTGCAGTAAAAAATCATAGCTTATGTCCCCTCAGCTGATGTTAAAGACATTCTTATTCAGCCTGACATAGATGGGAGGAGGAGTAAGTGGTTAGCCAAAATTCTGGAGTTTGAGCTGGAAATAAAGCCTACCAAATTGATCAAAGGTCAAGGTTTAGCCAAGTTGTTGGCTGAAGCCAATTGCCAAACTTTAGGGATAAGTTTCATCAACGAATGCTCAAGAATTCAACAGGGTTGGCTGCCTAACACAGACCCTCAAAGGGAGCCCCCGTTAGCTCGATGTCCTTGGTATAAGGATGTCATATACTTTCTGCAAGAGTTGCGGCCCCCAGATGGCCTGCAAAGAAACAAAGTAAGAGCTCTAAAGCTTAAGGTAGTCAGATACTGCCTTATCGATCAAATTTTATACTGGAAAGACCCCCTGGGGGTACTTTTAAAATGCATGGATCCACAAGCGGCCGACAACACTATGTTTGAATTTCACAGCGGCCTATGTGGAGGGCACCATTTCTGGAAGGCCACAGCCCAAAAAATCCTCAGGGATGGATACTACTGGCCCACCATATTCACTGACGTTTGTAGAAGGGTCCGAGCTTGCACTAAATGTCAAAGATTTGCAGGTAAACAACAACTCAAGCCTCTGTCGTTAAATCCTGTAGTGGTTTCAGGACCTTTCCAGCAATGGGGCCTAGATTTCATTGGAGAAATTCACCCTGCTTCAAGTGGGCAGCACAGATGGATCCTGACGGCTACTGATTTCTTCACCAAGTGGATTGAAGCTATTCCCACCAGGAGTGCTTCCCACAAGGTAATCATTGGGTTCCTGGAGGACTTCATCATAAGGTTCGACTGCCCAAGTAAGATTGTCACTGATAACGCAACCGCTTTTGGGTCTGAGCCATTAACCAAGTTTTGTGAGTGGTTCGGGATCAAACTGATTCACTCCACCCCATATTATCCACAGGGCAATGGTTTAGCTGAATCTTCCAACAAAATCCTGATAAGGATCATCAAAAGATTGTTGGAAGACCACAAGAAGGCCTGGCATTCAAGATTAAAGTTTGCTCTATGGGCTGATCGAGTGACCCCGAAGAGATCTATCGGCGTCTCTCCTTTCAAATTAGTCTATGGAGGGGAAGCTGTTTTCCCTTCTCAGTTAGCCATTCCCGTAGCAAAATTCCTTCAGGATTATCAGGAGGAGCCTGATGACATGATCAGAAGGATTCATCAGCTAGTGGAGGTCCAGCAGGCTAGGGAGCAGGCAATCAACAGAATTCAGGACCATCAGCAAAGGATCAAACAGGTTTTCGATAAGAAGGCCAAGAAGGAAGAATTTTAGACAGGAGACCTGGTGCTAAAATGGGATGCTCCTAAGCAGGATAAGCGCAAGCACAACAAATTCGAAGCCCTACGGATCGGACCCTTCAAAATCTCTAAGGTTTTCTCAAATAACACATAGCGGCTGCAGGATTTGGAGGGTGAAGAAGTTTTCGACTGCCCAGTAAATGGGCATTTTCTGAAAAAATATTTTGTCTGAGCCTTCGATGGCTCCTTTGCTTGTAAATATTATCCTTTTGGTTCCTTGTTTATGTTTATTTTTATTTTTATTTGTTGGCTTAATAAATGACTCCATAAGCCCAACGGCAAGGCACTGGAACTGTAAAATGAGTCCTTAAAGCATCACAGGGACGACTATATCCCCCATGGTGCCTAATGTTAGCAACATTACTTGTCTTCGGCATCGGGATACCCAAGTCTGCAGGTTGCACGAGGAGCGCCCAAGCGCAGCGAACATAAGAAGTCCTTTTCGGACTTAAAATCAATCGAGCGGGCAAGATTATAGTGTCAACAGTCCGGATCCATCCACATGAGCAGATCAACGGTTGGCATGAAATCGTGAATAAGGAAGTTTCACCGAAGTTAACACAATAGATCGCGCCCATAGTGTGCAGGGGAGAATATCAGTCGTCCATCCAGAGGACACGTGGCGCGAGATCTAATCACGTCGGCGTTTCAGCATTCGGAAGTTCGAGGGGTGAGAATCTCATGTTGTTCCACATCTCGAAACCCCGAACCCCGATAGCACCGAAAACGCCGAAAGTAGGACCCGCGGTCACTTGAGAAAGGAAGAGATTTATGCAAAGGTTCCAAAGCATCAGGTTTTTCCACAGAAGGGAATGTCGTGTCCTCCAAGACCAGTTCAGCCCAACTTTGATCCTGTGTCTCGCTTGGAGTTAATGAAGTCAAGAACAGGTGGTTGAAACCTCCTTTCGATCATTAAATGTGGGGTATGGAGAATCTGGCAAGCGGTCTGCTCGAAGGGGGTGCTGTGTACCGATTTTTCCAAGGAGCCATGCTGAAGTCTTCGAATAGATGGGAAAGTCTACACACGTTAGCTCAACGTTTAATGGATCAGATACCTTCCTTACAGGAGCCATGTGCAGTTAAGGTGGCGCTCGAAGAAATATATCAGTATGAGTTTGACTGAAGGGACACCAAGCCTTGGGTGACTGGACACGCCTTTGTGAGGTGAATTTTCCTGAGTATATAGACTCAGTCTTTGTATTTTGAAAAGCATCAATGGTTGAGCAAGGCTCCCGATTGTAAAAACTTTAACAAAGCATTGGTTATTCTGGTTGTGTATTAACATCTGAGACTTCTTGCCTTATGAATGTCAGCTTCTTTCCATGTCTTTGTTCATATTGTATTAGAACAACTCAGAATTGGAAGATCCAGTCGAGTTGTGACTGTTATAGGATGATGTAGGTTGGATCACTGTAACAGTCGCGTTGTTTCTAATCGGCCTCTGTGTTTTTCTTAATGCTGAATGACCTGGAATTGGAGGATCCAGTCAAGTCGCCCCTTCAATTACCCGAAACTCTGAACCAAGAGGATCTTGTGTTTAGAGTTTTTCTTCTGCAAGCTGCTGAAAGGCCCGTTGCTCAAAGTAGTTATGCTCACTCCTCTCACCAAGTCTTCCACCTGACCATTTTACAATCAATCTATTGACTGAAGTTAGATCAAGACCTCCTTTGTTCTTTACATACCAGACCTGGTCCCTGAGCTAGAGTGATTCCATCCCGAGTCTCTACCCATTTGATCACCCCTCAAAATAATCGTGACATAAAAACTGATGGGCGTCGGGCTCTGCTCCTGCAAGCAATCCAGGAGTGACTTCCGACGCTAGCACCAGGATTCTCTTCTCAGTCAAGGTGAAGGTGCTCGGAGGGTGGCTTTAGCTAGTGTTTGGGTGACGAGGGTATCATCAATGGTAAAATGAGCACAATCTTCTATATTCTAACAGGCAGAGTGAGTATGAATAATTTTATAAGAACATCCTCTCCTCCCAACTTTATCTCGCTCAAATACTCCAAAAAATTTACGATGTGAGGAGTTGGGAGGCCCAAAAACATTGGAGAGTTGTTTAGCCATTTTGTATCAAAGTAATTTGGGTATCCCTGAAAACTTCTGAAATCAATACTCGGATACATTTGTTCCCAATGTGCCATGATCCCATAACTTGGAAATATCACAGATTTTGAGAGTAAGGTGGCACCCTGAAAAAATTAGTGGAGTCGCCAGATAATTTGCCTAAAACTATCAAAGGATAAGGAAAAAAACCCTAGTGGAGTCGCTAGGTAAGCTTGTTGGATAAAACTCTAGAGGCAAGGCTTACCGAAAAGATTTGTCGTTTAAGGAGAATTGACTCAGTGTTCCCCGGCAACGACGCCAAAATGTTATCGCACAGTTTGTAGCTAGGATAAAGGCTATAAGATAGAGGGCCAAATTGGCGTAACATGAATCTATCCCACCCAATGTCACCACGATGGGAAGGTTCTTTCTCTTTAGGGAGGCTAGGCCCAGGGGAGACGTCCCCGGTGACCTGGGGTTTTGAAAGGGAAAAGGATAAAAGAATAAGGATAAATTCCCCCTTCACAGATCACCGCCAATCAGATAGTCCCGACTAAACAACCAATAATAAGGTATAACCAAAGAAAAGAAAAGCACCTGCTTGAGACAATACAATAAGGAAATTGATACATGCAATCTTGGTTAGTACTTCATGTAAATCAGTGACTATCTGATATTCAATATAAGCAATTTAAAAGTAAATGTTGACGAAGTCAATGTTTACAAAATAGCAATGATAAATGTATAACTTGTCAATAAATACAAGAATGATATGGCATCCAATATAATCAATCAATACTTAGTCTAATAAATGCCCTCAACTACCATTCAATTGCTCATAGACAAAACGTTGTTGCATCAATGATATAATAGCAAGGAGTGACTTCAGCATTCAAGGTTAGTAGATTAGGGTTTTGAGATTCAAGAGTTTTAAGAGTTTGTTTGATCAACTTCACTTCAACGTTTGAGGACTCTCAGATCAGTGCCTTAGGGTTTAATGGAGTCATAAGTGAAGGACACAAAGGTTGAAGGAGATGATATTTCAAAGGACTAGAGGGAAAAGTTTCAAGGTGCTTCTAAAGCAGGGCCTCAAAAATAGAACCCTAGGGGAGAGAGGCTCACTCCGGTGTTGCAAAAGAAAGACCTCGTGCTCTCTCCTCCTTCTCGGCAAACTGCTAGCTCAGATGAAGCACAAAACAAGACAAGAAAGCTTAATGAGTGAGAGTGTTTCTACAACAAGTCTCTTTCACCAAACCCTAAAGGAAAAACGACCCTAAGTGTAGATAACCTAGGCCTACGACATCTTCCTTCTCTTGGATTCTAAATGGTACGACTAGCATAGGGGAAAGAGAAACAAGGAGTGTAGCTACGGATAGACTCTCTTTCTCTCTTTCAATGGCTGAAAGTTTCTCTATTAGGGGACATGAGACAAAGACCTACTTGTGTGCTTGTCACCTAGGGTTTTGATTCAACAAATTTATAAGCAATATGCAAGAAATTTAAACTACAACCATTCAATAAGAAGTTTTGCAAAGAAAACACTTACAATTCATGAAGAAATAACCATAAAAACCCTAGTTGTAACACCTTCCTTCAAGAGAAACACCATAAATGCCAAAAATTCTCTTCCTTCAACAAGTGCGCATCACTTAATTTAGCCAAAAACCCAAATAGGGTGCAAAAAATCAGACCTCACTATGAGTGAGTGAATTGTGATCATAAAAATGAGAGTGAAAACCCTCAATATATAGTGTATCAATGACCTAATTTAATTTTTAGGTCATAAAAAGGCCAACAAGGCCATAATACCAAAATAATATTGTTTTTACATTAAATGCTAAGTAAAACCCTAATCAAGCAAAGGTGAGACGTCAAGCCCCTCTGAGGGAGACATTAGCCCTTTCTAGGGCCAGTGCAGCATCCAGAAGAAAAACATTATCCCTCCTTGGGCTCCTCCAAACTGCCACACGTGCCAACCACCCTGTCCATCTGCCATACGCTCATGATGACATCATAAGCCTCCTGGTGACGTCCTAGGTCATCTAGAGCAACGTTCCACTGCAAGTGGGTCAATCCCCCTAGGTCCAGCTCAGCCAAAGTGCCCCTGATGGAACATCCTCTTCTTCTCCGATGCAAAGGCCCTAATCCATCTCCATCCTGTCTCTGCTCCCTGATGGGGTCTCAACCTCCACCTGGTGGGCTCTTCAGCCCCATGGAGGTCCGAACTGGTCATCTCCCCATGTGTACCGGTCCAAATGGTACCTGTCCATCGGGCATGGTCCTGCACATAAAAAGATACGCCCTCCATGGGCTCATCAATCACAGGGATCATAGCAATGACAATCACATCTCATCATCAATAATATTAAAAATATGCATAAAATCCCTAATACATCAGTCAATAGCTCAAAGACATTACAAAAACCTGCAATACAAGATCGGAGAAAAGGACAAGGCGTCTTATTGGGCTAGTGTCCACAAGAAAAGGAAAGTTTCCAGAAATATCTCATCCAAGCCATTTAAGTGAGGTGATGTGGTTAGGGGATGTCCAAACATGTGGGTGCAGTGAGGTCCAAGGATGCATAAGTGTTTACCTGTGGGTGCCTTTGTAGAAGGCGAGCTGTACCTGTCATGGATGCATTTTTTCCAAGCCCATTCTTCCCTTTATTCTTTTTATTCTTATTTTATTCTTTTATTTGCTTTTTGTTCAAGAACCAATCAGGGGACACTGCCTTGGCATGGTGACCAGAGCCGACAGCGTTACCCACAAGTACTTTCACAAAGATGAGAAGGCTGGCTTGTGATGAGACCCCCTTTCCCTTGGCCATGCAACCAAAGGTCACTGCCCTGGCGTGGTAACCAGATGGTGGCAATGTCATACTGTTAGGTACCCATGGACCTAATAGGTTGGCTCGTGATGAGACC
>ML812599.1:26290-40927 GCA_009831015.1 Picea engelmannii
CTCCCAGTTGATGCAACATTTAGGTTTTGGATTGCCCATTTTTCAGTGTTTATTGATGGGTAGATTTTTTATGATTTTTTAGGGAGTCATGGTAATTTCACATGAATCCTCAACTGTTATTATTCATAATAACTAACTATGTATAAATAGTTATAATCCTTTCATTCAATATTATAGTCTTAATAGCCAGGCATTAAATGTTTATAATGCTGACCACAAATACTGTGGGTTGGTGGGTTTTCTTTGTGCCTTTGTTAGATGACATGGGTATGATGGTCGGGGTATATAAATTGTGTATGCCTCCTTTGGGGTCTAGAATAGATAGATAATTTTAATATTCTGTTTTCTGTGATTCCACACGTCTAGAATAGATATATAATTTTAATATTCTATTGAATGTTATCTTTGTGTTATGTAGAGGGATAATTTTAGTGTTCTATTGAATTTTATGTCTGTGATCTGTTGGGGGGGTTTGATTTTTTTTGGACTTTATCAGTGATGAGTTATGGACAACAATTTTATTCCTGCATGAGGAATAAAATCGTTTCATCTTTTAATGATAGGGGAGAGGGGCTAGAGGAAGTTGTGGTGGTCCAGTAGTTGGGAGAGTTGTGGGGTGGGTACCAATCTTAGACTAATTTAGAATTATTTGATGAAAAATAGAAGCTATGCTAAAATGTTCATAAAGGTGCCACGTGGATGTCATGTAAAGGGTGAGGGGTCAAATGTCATGTGAAAGGCGAGGGTGGGTTTCAATCCTAAATTAATTTAATATATTTTATAAAAAGGCTATGAGAAGTTCATAAAAGTGTTTTATGTGCATGTCGTTGTCAAAGCATTAATATTAAAATAGTAGCATTTATGTGTATTTATAAAAATTACTTAAAACTTCCTTTCATTTTGAAATAAAGTTATTATTTTAAAATTTTAAATGTCTTTTCAAGTCTATTTCAAAAATTTTAAATGCCTTTTTAAGTTACACTCAGCTCATGACATGTACAAGACTACTAGTTCTTTTAACTGCTTTTAACTGTCAATCACTGATGTACAAAGTGAGCTATTTTGACCACCTTGTTGTACATTCACTATTGACATGGAAATATTTTTAACATGCTACACTCCTAAGGGAAAACATGGAGTTAAAGAATACTCCAACTCTTTGGAGTTAAGGAATTCACAAACTTGTGATAGAAATTTGGAAATCTTACATGTCATTGTCACCTCATTATCATGTCATTGTCACCACATTATCAACTATTATTGTATTTAATTGTCAACCACTAGTATGAGGTGTAAAATGAGTTATTTTAGACACATTGTATCTTCATCATTAATATGACATCTCTTGTTTGGATCTTTACACAACCTTTGGAAATGTTTGATTTGATATCTTAAAGGCATGGAGAATTTATGTTAGAATAAGTAATGTCATTGGACACAATATCTAGATGATTAAGAAAATAATAGAAACACAATAATGTAAAGTTACAAAAGCAATTAAATGGATGTCTTACAGACCCAATGGGACTTCAGAATTTTGAATGAATGCTTGAAGAATTAGGATGACTGTCTAAATTTGAGTTGATTGTAGAATGGAATTGGAAAGAGTAGGATGCCAAATTCCATAGGAAGTGTGATTGCGATTGTGACTATTATTATTATTTGTGCTGGGAACATGAAATCTTTGAGAAATAAGGAATATTATAATTCCTTTTAGTAAGTAATCATTGGTCTGTCCGAGCTTGTTAAAGTTTATAAGAAAAGTTAATTTTGGGACTGTTATCGCACAGTTTGTAGTTTAGGAAAGTAGATGGATGAAAAGAGGTCAAACTATTGTAACTGAACCAATCCCACCCATTGTTACCTCGATGGGAAAGTTCTTTCTATTTAGGGAGATAAATCTCAGGGGAGACGTCCCCGATAAGTTGGGTTTTTGAGAAGGCAAGAGGTTTTAGGAAGGCTGAGTGATAATGATCCCCCTCACAAGTTACCACCTGATCAGAGAGTCCTGGCATATAGCTAATAAATATAGCCGAAAGTAATAACCAATAAGATCACCTGCACGAGAACAAGACAACAATAGAACGATGCATATGCAAGCTTGCTTGCTGGTTAATACTTCATATAATCAATGAATTTCTTGAATATAAACAATTGAGTAATAAATATTGACGAAGTTAATGTCTGTATAATAGCAACGATTACAATATTACTTCTCAATAAATGCTAAAGAAAACTTGGCATTCAATGTGACAAATTAACACTTCATAGATAATGCCTTAAACAACCATTCAATTTATTTCAAAGTTAAATGATAGTTGCACAAAGGTATTTGTAGCACAATAAAGATGACGACAACAATGAGTTAGCAAGGTTAGTCTTAGGCTAGGGTTAGAAAGATTAGTAATTTCTCAAAGTGTTTGATTGAAGTTGTGATCAAGTTATTCAAGACAAAGGAGGCCTTAGATCAGTGCCTTATTAGGGTAGATGGAGTCAAAAGAAGAGGACACAAAATTTGAAAGATAAGTGAAAGTGTAAAACTTAAGGACAAGAGGGTTAAACCTTGAGGTGTTGCTATGGCAGGGCCTCAAGGATGAAACCCTAGGGGAGAGAGGCTCACTTTGGTGTAGGGGAACTAGGCCTCAGTGCTCTCTCCTCCTTCCTTAGCTTGATGGAAACAGATAGCTTGAATAATGTTTGATAAGAGGTAAGACTAGAGGGTTTGTAAGCAACGTGTTGCTAAAGCAATTCCTTACGAAACAAACCCTAGGGAAAATCGGCTCACCAAGGTGTAGGGGAATTAGGCCTTGATGTGTTTTCTCCTTCTTAGCTCTATCCTGTTATCACATAGTTTATAGTTTAGGAAAGTAGATGGATGAAAATAGGTCAAACTGGCGTAACTGAACCAATCCCACCCACTATCACCTCGATGGGAAAGTTCTTTCTATTTAGGGAGGTAAAGCCTAGGGGAGACGTCCCCGGTAACTTGGGTTTTTGAGAAGGCAAGAGGTTTTAGCAAGGCTGAGTGATAATGATCCCCCTCACAAGTTACCACCTGATCAGAGAGTCCTGGATTATAGCCAATAAATATAGCCGAAATTAATAACCAATAAGATCACCTGCCCGAGAACAAGACAACAATAGAATGATGCATATGCAAGCTTGCTTGCTGGTTAGTACTTCATATAATCAATGACTTTCTTGAATATAAGCAATTGAGTAATAAATATTAACGAAGTTAGTGTTTGTATAATAGCAATGATTACAATATTACTTCTCAATAAATGCTAAAGAAAACTTGGCATTCAATGTGAAAAATTAACACTTCATAGATAATGCCTTAAACAACCATTCAATTGATTTCAAAGTGAAACGATAGCTGCACAAAGGTATTTGTAGCACAATAAATATGACGACAACAATGAGTTAGCAGGGTTAGTCTTAGGCTAGGGTTAGAAAGATTAGTAATTGCTCAAAGTGTTTGATTGAAGTTGTGATCAAGTTACTCAAGACAAAGGAGGCCTTAGATCAATGCCTTATTAGGGTAGATGGAGTCAAAAGAAGAGGACACAAAATTTGAAGGATCAAGTGAAAGTGTAAAACTTAAGGACAAGAGGGTTAAACCTTGAGATGTTTCTATGGCAAGGCCTCAAGGATGAAACCCTAGGGGAGAGAGGCTCACTTTGGTGTAGGTGAACTAGGCCTCAGTGCTCTCTCCTCCTTCCTTAGCGTGATGGCAACAACTAGCTTGAATAATGTTTGATAAGAGGTAAGACAAGAGGGTTTGTAAGCAACGTGTTGCTAAAGCAAGGCCTTACTAAGCAAACCCTAGGGAAAATCGGCTCACCAAGGTGTAGGGGAACTAGGACTTCATGTGTTTTCTCCTTGTTAGCTCAACAAATAAGAAAATGACTAGCAGGGAGAAGAGGGATGGAGTGTTGCTAAGGTAAGGCTTTATCCTTTTCTATAAATGGCTCAAAACCTTGATGGGGACATGAGACAAGGACCTTCAATGTGTGCTTGTCACCTATGGTTTATTCAACAAATTATAACAATACATGCAAGAAAATAATACTACAACCATTCAATTAAGAAGTTTTGCATAAATTCACTTACATTTAACCAAGAAATCACATAGAAAACCCTAGTTGTAACACCTTCCACCAAGAGAAATGCAAAAAATGCCAATATAAGTCCTAAAATGTCTTCCTTCAATAAGTGTGCCTCCCAATTTCAGCCAAGAACTCCAAGAGTGGTGCAAATTTCAAACCTCACTTATGAGTGAGTGAAAGATGATGAAAAAATGAAGGTAAAAACCCTCAATTTATACAGTACAATGACCTAATTTTACTTTTTAGGTCATAAAAAGGCCGACAAGGCCAAAATACTAAAATCATACTAGTTTACATTAAATGTTCAAATTAAAACCCTAATCAAGCAATAGAAGGACGTCATCCCCTTTCTAGGGTGACGTTAGCCCCTTTGAGGGCAAATGCAACCTCGTGGAGCAAAACGTTAGCCCTCCTTGGGCTTCTCCTAGCTGCCACACATGCCAAAATGCTCATGAAGAAAGGATGACATCATGAAACTCTTGGGTGATGTCCTAGCCCTTCCAAGGCCAACGTTCCACTGAAAAGGGCACAATCCCCCTAGATCAAGCTCTGCCAGGGTGCCTCTGCAAGAAGTCCCTCTTCTCTTTGGTGCAAAACCCCTATGTCCTGTCTGTGCCCCTTGCTGGGATCTCATCATCCATCTGGTGGGCTCTTCAGCCCCATGGAGGTCTGAACCGATCATCTCCCCATGTGTACCTATCCAACATGGTACCTGTCTGTCGGGCATGATCCTGCACATCAACAGCTATGCCCTCCATGGGCTCATAAGTCACAGGGATCATAGCAATGTCAATCACATCTCATCATCATTATTATTAAACATGTGCATAAAACCCCTATTACCCAGTTAAAAGCTCAAAGACATTATACAAGCCTGCAATACAAGTCTGGAGAAAGTGATAGGGTGTCCTATTGGGCTAGTGTCCACTGGAAAAGGAAAGTTCCCGAAAAATACTAAATCTAATCCATGTAAGTGGGTGATGTGGATAAGGGATGTCCGGACAATGGGCATAGTGAAATAAAGGGAATGAAAAGATTTACATGTGGGTGCCTTTGTAGAAGGTGAGCTGCACCTGTCCTGGATGCAATTGTTTCCAAGCTCATTCATGCCTTTTATTCTTTATTCTTATTTCTTTTTCTTCAAGAAGCTAATCAGGGGATACTGCCCTGGCGTGGTGACCAGTGGTGACAACGTTACCCACAAGTACTTTCATAGAAATGAGAAGGTTGGCTCGTGGTGAGACCCCCTTTCTCTTGGCGATGTAACCAAGAGTCACTACCCTGGCGTGGTAATCGACTGCTAGTAGTGTCATACTGCTAGGTACCCATGGACCTAGTAGGATGGCTCGTGATGATACCCCCTATCCTCTAAATAATTCTTGTTTTATTATTTTTATAGGTCCCCCGTGTTTCTTGCTAAGAATCCTTTTAGTGCTTTCTCGGGGATCTCTGGGAGAGGCATCTCGAGGTTTTATATTTTAGGCTTTTATCTTTTGCTAGCATGCTTTTACCTTCTGGGCCTTTAGACCCTTCTTCCCATAAGGTAAGGTGAAACCCTCAAATGATTGGTCAACCCAATGCCTGGACAAATGAAATGGGGTAGATGAGCGGGAAGCAGGATGAAAAAGTGGTAATATGAAAGGAGTGGACGATGAATTTTCAGAAATCCCCCCAGTGGCAAACCAAAACCTACGAGCACAACCTTGCTAGGGAATCTTGTTAGTCCCCCTAGACATGGTCAAGTGGAAAAGTATAAGATCCAAGCATTCGTTAGAAATATAAGGAATTAAATGCACATATTCAAAGGTTTTGAGGATCAGAGTGACACATACCATGATACCCAGACTCATTACCTCATGGAACAAGAACCATCTCTGACATAAGACCAAGTTGATGGTGATGGATGTTGTTGCTGCTGGAAAAGTAGAGGCGTTGAAAGGGAAAAAAGGTGGGCCCTCTAGGGCCATGCCTAAGTTGATCTGGCTCTCGATACTCCATGTCTAGGACCTGCAGGCCTCGAGACACAATCTCCTAGTTATCCCTAAAAGTGGGGATTACAAGGACCTAAGAAAAAATAATTTTGGGACCTAAGAGTGGATTAATATTTAGATGGTTCATTTTTCCTTCGGGGAACCCTTTGGCAACATTGTTTGGATGACAATTCAAGTCATATGGGTTGCATTTGTGTTTGATGACCATAAACATTGGGTAGTACAAAATTATATCTGGTTAAATTTGGGATAAATTTGGCATTAAATTTTAAATCTATAATTCAATTTGTTTGTAGTTTTAAAACATATCATAAAATTTTGTGCATTCATTAAACATATATGATAAAAGTGAAAACTACATGCTAATATTAAACATATTTCAGAAAAATAATATCTTGTTTACAATTAAAAACATGTCTCGGGAGTATCCCACTGAAATGTTTTACAAAATTGAGATTCCAAAAAGAATTAGATCAAGAATACTTTTTAATCTGTGTATCCTTTTTTTTCATACCTAAAAAATTGTAATTTTTATTGAATGTAACATAATTAGATTTTGTATATGCCTGTCAGCATTCAAAACAGTTTCAAAATAGTTTTTCGACTTCCTTGACATCTTCAATGTCATATATATCCAAAAATATATACTATATCTCTGATGTATATGGTTCTCTATCTAATCTATTATTGACCTCCCTAAAGTGTCTAGTGCCATTTCATACTTTATAGTCTAATAAAACATATATACAAATAGATCCTTTGTTCTCGTGAATTGTATTCAAATAAATGGTTCATCGTCTAATTCATCTAAGATGCATCTTTTAGCATCCAAATATCCCAAGAACTAGTGGCTCTTTGAAGCCTTGATTTTGACAACCTATCTGCTAGCAAGTTTTGTTTACTGTAGACATGACATAAATAGATTTTTGTGATGTTTTATTTGATAATCAAATCTTCTTTGTAGATATGTCTAAGAAGAAAATTTCAAATAGAGCTTGTTCCTTAAACCAATTTATGATCACCATAGAATCGCCTAGAGCTTGTAACTTATGTGCACCCTTCTTTGCACAACAATAGTTAGTAGCAAATTTAAACCACATGTTTTGCCTTGTTATTTGTGTTCACCCACAAGTGAGAGGAAAATTTGACATAGTGATGATTAGAGAAATAAAGGACCCCCCTTGCTCCTCCTATAGTACTCTTTGAAGCACATTATGTCATCAAATAAACTGACATTCCTACTCAACCAAATTCTCCATGCAATAATAAGAGGAAGGGCCTTGTATTTGTTTAGATTGGGTCTCACACCAACCCTTTAGACATTCATTTACAATCAAACCACCCTATTGACTACATATTCAACTAGTGGGTCAACTCCATGTACCATGAATATATGCATCATCAGATGCTACCAAGTCAGACACTACCTAGTTCTACAAAGCATTTTTGGCCTTCAACACATATTTTTGTAATTGAAATTTTTGCTCCCCTGTGTGGGATAATAATGTCATAGGTCTACATGGATCATAGTTAGCTCAGTTACCTTAGGATTTCTTCATTAGGAGAGTTCCTTTCACTGAGTGTTTTTTTCTTCAGGTTATTAATTTGGCCCAACCAACCTTATTAATTTCCCTTGAGTTTTTCACTCCCACCTTGTGGTGAAAGACGTTATAATGATGTCATCATTTGGTAGCTAGTGTTTAGGAATGATGTAAATGACCATGTAAGACATCTCTAGAATTTTTGCAGAATTCCGTCGAGTCTAGATAGGTTTTTTTTAATTAATTAAAATTGCATAAGTTTGGGGAATTTAATTAATTAATTTTTGATAAAAATTGCAAAAACTAGGTCCTTCGCTTTTGCTAAGGGTATTTGTTCTCAAAATAAATGGAATGAGACCCCCTATACCCTTGGACCAAGTTTCAACTCAGTTGGACAACTTTTGTTAGGTGTTTGTCCATAGGGAGTCCAAGTTAGTCAAAACAATAATTTTAATTGTTAAAGTCATGACATAGTAAAATGTCAATTTTTGTAATCTTGAGCATTTTGAGTAAAATAAAGGTGGAAGATGATGAGAAAACATTTTCCTAACCTTTTCCAACCCTCACATCACCCCTTCACCTAGCCATTAAGCAAAAACGTCACTTTCCCTAGAGAGGTGTGCCCTCCTTCTAGAAAGTCTCCAAAAAGTAAAAATAATAATAAAAATAATAATGGAAAACTTATTCTATCCCTTGGTGCGCCTCCCTAGACCCTACAACTCATCATTTGACTTGTCAAAGCCTTTCCAACTCACTCCAACTCATTGTCACTTCAACCATCCATACCAAAACCCTAGAGTCGTCGCCCCCCCCCTTCTTGAGATTCTCACTTTGACTTGGGTTTTGACACTTGGCTCCATACAAGAGGGGTAACTTTTCCTTCCCAAGTATAAATAAAGGCCCTCCCTCACTCATTCTTCACCATCTCTTGAGCTATTGTTATGCTACTAATTTCTTCCCTCATCCCTCTCTCATCTTCCATTTTGCTTTCATTCATTTTTGCTTTATTTTTTAGAGGATCTTGTAGCAATTAGTTCTTGCAACTTCCTCATTTGGGTAATAAGAAAGAGCTTTGGAGGACTTTGGTGTACATGAGATTTTGTCTTGGTGCACATGCTTTGGAGGTGATCTTGTTCCATGTGTTTCTTTATTTTAGATCTAGAGTAGATATCTAAAACGAATTAGTTTGTTTGGATAGATCATGCAATAGTGTAGTTGTAGATCTACTTGATTAGGATAGTATGTAGTGAAAATTAGTTTGTATTACTTGTTTATCTTAATAACTATTTGCTATTGTCTCACATTTGCTTCACAAGTTGCAGGTTTCTTCAAGGGTTTGTAAGGTTGGCTTCAAGTTGGAAACCCTCCTTCATAACCTAACATAAACTCCTCTCTTTCTTGGTTCTTATATTTATTCTCATACATATTCAGATTTTGGTTTGCTAACATTCTTAGATCGATCAATATATCATTTCATATTTTGAAATTTTCATGCAGAATTTGTTTGTTGAAAACAAAAATTTTCTTGACTTTTATGTGTGTTTCGCAGCGTTTCGAGCAAACAATAGCTTGTTGTTTTTTGTAGGTTCTTGCCATATCTAGGGTAAGTGCTGCCTATTTTTAGCCACAAAACACAAAAAATACCCCTCCTTTGATTGGGTAACAATAGCCAACATTTTATCTATCTTTTCTAAGCATTGTAGCAAGCCCAAGGGGGTCCCCAAGTAGCTTGCATTCTCATTTAAATTTTCAGCAAGTTTTTTTATTCTTTGCCCCACTTGTCATTAGGACAAGGTTGTGTGGCTAGGTTGCTTTGGTTTAGTTTGTTTATTTTTCCAACCCCCTTTGACACAAAATATGAAAACTTGCCTCCACCTTGTGCCATTGTGAGTGGTTTGTATTTAGGTTTTTCCTTTCAAGTTTTTCTTTCATTCTTTAGTTTCCTACGCCTTGGATGTGAATTTGGCATAACCAACCCCCAAAATCGTAATTCTAGCTTAGTGAAGCAAAAATTTTCTTGACTTTTATGTGTGTTTCGCAGCATTTCGAGCAAGCAATAGCTTGCTGTTTTTTGCAGGTTCTTGCCATATTTAGGGTAAGTGCTGCTCATTTTCAGCCACAAAACACAAAAAATACCCCTCCTTTGATTGGATAACAATATCCAACATTTTATCTATCTTTTCTAAGCATTGTAGCAAGCCCAAGGGGGTCCCCAAGTAGCTTGCATTCTCATTTAAATTTTCAGCAAGTTTTTTTATTATTTGCCCCACTTGTCATTAGAACAAGGTTGTACGGCTAGGTTGTTTTAGTTTAGTTTGTTTATTTTTCCAACCCCCTTTGACACAAAATATGAAAACTTGCCTCCACCTTGTGCCATTGTGAGTGGTTTGTATTTAGGTTTTTCCTTTCAAGTTTTTCTTTCATTCTTTAGTTGCCTATGCCTTGGATGTGAAGTTGGCATAGCCAACTCTCAAAATCGTAAGGCTAGCTTAGTTATATATTTCTAATGTGTTGTGCTAAACAGATTAAAATCATCTAGAAGAAAATCTCACACCACCAATGCTAGCTTAAGCCCATTGAGGCATAGGATCTATCTTATGGTTTGAGTTTCTTTTCATTTTGCAAATTTTATCTCTCAAGCATCTATCTTTTGGAAAATATCATGGGCATGTCATAATGGTTTAAGGCAACTTAATTTGTTTTCATTGCAAGTTATTATTAAGTTTCTTTCCATGCTTTCAAGTAACAATCTTATGGTTTAGATCTTCAGTTCTTGCAAGTTTAATATTTCGGTTTTGGCACTTTTTCACACTTTTTGGGCAAGCAATTCTCACTTTTACACACCTATACACTAAAATTAACTTAGTCCATAGGCATAATAATAAACTAGACTTAATAGGACACCTCTACTGACTCAACTTTTCCATTTAAACGAGGACTAGAGGAAGCAATAGAAAGTGATAGGCCGGGGATGGTCTCATGGCGCTCAACTTCCTTTCCAGAAGTATTTTTTTCCCTTGGGCTGACCTGTGGAGATAGGGTAGGGATTGTTGCCATACTTCCTGAGAACCCAGTAGTTACTTGGTACAAGCGGGGGGAGTATTGGGTTGAAACTTAGCGACGAGTCACTCTTCACTTAATAACTCTTAATCAACTCCTTAATCCACTCTACAACTTTGAACGTTAACTTGGCATATCACTTTTGTGGTTGACACTTAAATAATCTTGTAATCAACTTTCATTTCACACTTACATTTCATGCAAGTTTAATTTATACGTTGTGGATTAATATCTAAGTAGTCATAGTTGTGATTTAGGGCATTTTCCCTTCAAGCATATCTTTTTAAGTTAATTGGTGTTTATATCTTTGGTTTGGTCCCTCAAGAGGTTGTGCATCCTTTGGAAGCACTTCCATGTTGGATCTTGTGTAATATTGTTTGCCATTGAAAGAAGTCACAATAGAGTAGTGCATCCCTTTGGGAGACACTCTATTTTTGAGCATGCTAGGCTTGATGTGATTGGTAAATATTTCCTTTTGAGTATCTTTAATCTTCTGCAGATACAAGAAATCTCAGTTAGTATCTTTGTAAATCATTGTATCTTGTTTTATATCTTTTGCTTATACTTGTATCATCTATTCATCTTGTATTTAGTTGTAAGTCTTTGTATCTAATCTTGATGTGAAGTAGTTTATTCTCTTGTAAACTCGTGTAATTAACCACCCTCAAACTTTAGTCGACCCCTTGCCCAATCTTAGGCACTAGTCTTAGTTGCCCTAGGAAAAGGCTTTTTTGTCATGTTGAAATACTGCACACTGCATTGTTTCATTTGCATCATAGGCTAGATTTCCCCCCAACCTTTTAACTAATTAAAACCAACTCCTAGAACTTAATGTTAATCTCATCTAGAAACTAGGGTCTACCCCCCTTGGCCTCCCTAAGTGTAAGCCTAGACGGAAGAGGTTCAAGACAAAGTGACAGTGTGGACTTTTAACCTAGGCATTGTGCCTTTAAGGACACACTAAGTAAGCAGGACTTAGCTCATGTGATCCGGATTATTTTCGGCACGAAATGAGATCGGAGATATCATAAAAAAATTCATGGAGATATCATAGATATTCAATAATATTGTTAAGTACCTATACTAGATCTGCAAATATACTTCAATAATACCAAGAATAAACCATAAACCATTCACCATAACATGAACACAAGAAATAGAGAAAACCCTTGAGGTAGGGTAACACCATATATTAATCTTTATGGAAGGAGAAAACTCCTCAAGCAATCCTTCTTGTGCAATCACAATATTCTTCACTATGTTTCATTACATTGCCTACACTTCTTTATATAGCTCTCCCTATCTCTTAGGAACCTTCTAGAGAGCCTTCTCACATTTATTACATCCAACTACCATAGTTGGTCTTTATTAATATAGTGGACCTAGTCCACCTTACATTGAATGACCACATTCCCATATATTAATTGACTTCCACTAATAACACATAACTACATTTCCATTTGGTACCTCCCTAGGTACCCCATATTACCTCCCTAGGTATACTACATTACATCCCCCTTCACATGTTTCGTCGTCGAAACATGAGAAGAAACCATACAATATGACCGACTAAGCAATGTAGCCAACTGGTACCAAGTACGACCATCCATCCATCCCAATGGAAGTCGAAGATGATGTCTGTTATCACTGAAATTTCGTCCGCACATGGCGACAAGAACTTCGCATCGTCAAAACAGGAATGAAGTCATTCATGGCACAGGATTAATTCCACAACATTGCAAAAGGGTCAAAAACTATACAAAGTAGCTAAAAATTGAAGGTCGCTTTACAGAATCTGGGTGCGCGCGCATATGCATGGAACAACAACGTACAATGCGCGCATACGCGCACGATGCGCGGCTGTTGGGCGAAAAACCCGCGCACCTGCTAAACGACACATTTATTGAAATTGGTCGGCCTCCCAATCACTAATGGATCAGCTCCCAAGCTGATTTGACATCAAATCTGAGCTGAATCCGCATGGTAGGCTGGTCAAAGACCTAATTGAGCCCTAAAGAGCCCCTTTTCACACCTCAAAGGAGTTACATAATCACCCAATGCTATGCTATAAAAATCCATGAAGAAACATCATTTTCTCAAGGAATTTTATGTAATGTTATGTTGCTTAGATTGTTTTAAGGACTCACTCCTTGGCAATTACACTTTGGCACCATTTCATTGAGCTATCCACCCCTCTCTTGAGTGGATATGCTTTGAGTTCTTTCACCATCATTCTTTTTTTCTTATTGTAAGGAGAACAAGTTTGTGAGGGCCTCAAGAGCCTTCCTTTGGAGGAAGAAGGAACCACAGTTCCCTTTCTTCATTGTGCTTTGGATTTCATCAATTGATCAGCCTAAAAACATTGGTGATATTGGTCCATTGTGTTTGTTATTTCTTTTTCCATATACTCATAGTTTTAGTTTGTTTTTATTTAATTCTTGTTTATAGTTTTGTTGTTCTTTTTCTAACCCTTTCCTCTACAACTGTCATGCCTAGCAAGACCCAACTAGGCATGTAAGCACCCTTTATTTGCTCACCAAGTGACGAATTGGGTGCAAACAGATTGGCGACCATACTGGGGAGTTGGTATCAATTCCTCCCTCATTTGGGTTCATTTTGCTTTCCTTTTGATTTCATTAACTTGCAGGTTCACAAACCGGCCTCTGTCGACCTGCTAACCAGTCAATTCACAAGAGGAGTGAGAGAAATCCATCCGGATTTTTCTTCTCGGCTGTTTGCCGCAGGCGCGCGGTTATTTCACCCCACAGATGCGCATCGTGCGCGCATGCGCTTTTACCACAATCTGTTTCTGCGCGCATGCGCCTGTTCTTTTTATTCGGAACGCGCACCAACGCTCTGCGCGCGCCTGTCTACACTAGAGGCCGTGCATCTGAACTAAATTTTACATTGTAAGGTCTTGGATGTGGGGAAAATCATTTTCCTTCTTAAGAATGATGATATGCGTGCTCTAAATACTGCACCACTTAGACCCCTCAACTTATAAAGGGGATAGTCAAACAAACATAGGCACTTAGGTGGATAAAAATCATTTTCCCTTATTTGCTTTTTGCCACGTGGATGGCTTTCTTTGATTTATAATCTAAGTTAGACTATCATACTTAATCACATCTAATTCACATTTGGGACTAGAAGTTGAAAGTAACAATCTTGAGTATGCTCTTCTCTTGCGCCATCAAGCGATCTTGAGAACCAGAAAAGGATTGTGAAAATGATCTCATCTCCCTTAACAAAATTTCAAAAACCTTTAGGAGAGAACAAAGGCCTTTTTGGGACCCCTCTTAGTTTCATTTTTCAAACTTATCTTAAATTTGTAACGGGCCCATACATGCCCACATGTCACAAAAGTAGGATAGTGGTTGAAATTATGCTTTCTTAGATCAAAAAACTAGGAGAGTTAAAGGTTTGTAACAGGCCCACACATGCCCACATGTTCAATCTAGGACAATTTCATGCTTTTTCTAGATTAACTCACACATAGGGAGATAAAGGATAGTAACAGACCATATGTCCACATGCTAGTTTCCTAGGGCTTTTAAAATTCCGCAAGGTTGTACCAACGACATCTAGCTAATTAGGTAATCAAACTCTTGTAAAGGGCCAAGCGACGTCCACATGCTGCAAGGTGACATCTAAATAACTAAAAATTTGGTACACTTTCACTCACACACAAAAGTCACTTTCTCACTCACATAGCCTCGTCTCGAAACGTGGTGGTCTAAGTAGGTTTCCTCAAAAGGGATTCTTTTCTTGATAGGACTATCCACTCCCACTTTTAATCAAACGAGGTTGGTTTTCACCCCCAGCCTCACAAAACAACTTCATCTAAAATCTTTCTAAACAACTCACTAAGTTGTCCTCCACAGGAGGTGCCAAAAGAAAATTTTAGTCTAGGTAGGATTTCGGGGGTAGGCA
>ML812599.1:41268-54760 GCA_009831015.1 Picea engelmannii
AGTCTAGGTAGGATTTCGGGGGTAGGCATCCAAATAACCCCCCGTTATCTGGTTCTCACACTTTCAAACATAGAAGTTGACAAATAGGGAACTTCAAATCCTCCAAGTCCAGTGTTCCAATCACCATAAGGCAGGGAGATACCCGTGAAGGGTCGAAGGTCGAGGTCCGGTTGTTCTGTGTGTCCCCCCTTGAGGCACCCACCTCCTGGACGGGATCCAGCCCGTGACCCATTTCTTAAGCCGAAAATCTAAATGCCGCACTTGGACCGAGGTACCTAGTGACCAACTTTAGGATATCTACCCAGGTGGCGATTGTGGGCTGCAATCGCACCTTTATTGGATTTTGTGTGGCTATTGGGAAGTATCGCTAGCTCTTTCGGGATATTGCCCCCTCTACTCCTCATTATAACCAGTTATTTCATCCTTCACTAGTGTCTCTTCCGGTGACTTCAGACCCCATTGTTGAGAGCTATTGGAAGGTCTAGTGCTATTTGAGAGGAAGGACGTTACGTCTTTTAGGACACGAGCATTTGCTTTCTTTTTTATTTCCCCACGCGGACAAAACCCTCTTACCCACATATATGCTTCTTTTTCATTTATGTACGATGCACATCTGATTACAGTTTGACTTTGATATATATATTGTGTAAAACAAATCACAGCAAAGACTCTTGTTTCTATATTTCTCTCACCACTTGTTGCACACATTTTACACAACTAGTCTGACATCATAGGGGAACCACATAACCCCTGTCATTCATGATGCTTTCTCAACCTTCCTCCTATCTTAGGGGGAGTATCTGGTCGTACCTGCTCATCGATACCTCCTTCACACACTCCTATGAGTGCCACTATCTTAGGATTAGATTTGCTTGGTTCTACCTTACTTGGGTCCAATTCCCAAGGTCATACATTCACTCACTCTCCTTTGCACGAAAGCGGGGGACCCACTTCCTCTCAAGGAGGAAGCACCAACCCACCTAGTCCCCATCAAGGGTCAGGTTCACATCAAACTATGGCTGGAACTAATCCTTCCACCCCACTACATATGCCATACTTGGCCTCTCTCAACATACCGGATCTCACCAAGCTTACCAATGATCCTATATTGCATGACGCCACATGGCCTGCAATGCCAACCAAACTTCCTTCAGACATACCAAAGTTTGAAGGGAAGGCAGGGGATGACCCCGCCAACCATGTCATGACCTTTCATCTATGGTGTTCTTCCAATAGCATTATGGATGATTCCGGCAGTTTACGATTATTCCAACACACACTCACTGGCCCATCAACCAAATGGTATGTCGAAGAAAAATTAGGGTCCCACACAACCTTTGAGTCCTTGGCCAAAGCATTCTTAACTTTCTTCCAATTACCCATCCGCCATGACAACGGTCTAGAACTACTGTCTAACTTCAAACAGACCTCAGCCACCCACATCGCTGACCACATTCATGAGTGGCGTAGGCGACGTAGTTTGTGCAAAGCAGAAACCACCAAACAACAATGTCTTGAATGGTTTCTCAGATCACTTGTCTCTCTCCTTGGTAAGGATGTCGCTTCCACCTTCCCTCAATCTGAAGAGGAAGCCATCAACAAGGCTCAACAATATGACCTCATCTACGCACAGTCAGGGTACTTATACATGGTACTGCCTGATCTACCAAAACTTGTGCCATTTGGTCAAGACAAACCTGGAATGTCTCACTCAGCAGACAGACTAATAGGTGCCACCACACACCATAGTCCACAACCCCAACCACCACCGATGTATGGAATGCCTCAATACCCACCAGCATATGGGGGCATTTCTTATTACCCCCCACCCCCTTATCAACAGCCGTATCCTATTGCTATACCTCCACCCATCAGTGGACCACCACCAACACCCCCCATACATCCACCTCTTCCAACCACCAGTGGTACTCCCTCCACATCAGCTTATAGTACTAGTGAAAGCACTGCACCTTCCTATGTACCTTATGGAGTGGTACCACCACAAAATCCCTACTTTCCCTTTCCTGGTCCTCCCCAACCCATGGCTCCCCCACATCCTCATACGGGGGTAAATTTTGTTCAACCATCTGCTGCTCAACAATACCAAAATTTTGAACAATTGAACACAGCCAATCCAACTCATCCATTGAACAATACCAAGAGGAAAGGAAGGAACAAGAATAAAAATAACCCTGGTCAAGGTGGGAATCAACCACCACAGCATCAACCCACTGGAGGTAACCAGAACCAAGGGAACCAAAACCCCCAAGGGGGAAATAACAACAAACGCCAAGGGCAGAATAATGTTAAAACCATCCACCCTTGTGCTCTTTGTGGCGTGTTCGGTCATTACACCCACCATTGCCCACAGATCGCTGATTTCAAAAGGTTGAAGGACTCTGGGAGCATTCCCCCTTCCCCAGCGCAACCTGCCCCTCAGCAGGCACAACAACAATATGCACAACAACCCCCTCCCGCCGTGCTGCAAAATCCTATCCCACATCAAGGTGTCATAAACACCCAACAGGACACGCAACATCCCCCACCTCAGGTGGGCCAATATCACAACCCCAACAATCAAGCAAATCGAACAATTCTCCTCACCAGCAAGGAGGAAATACTTTTGCAAACACGGAATCGTCAGTGCCCAGCTGAATCTACTCCTATCTCTCCAGAGACAAACCCTACACCGACGGGACCTCCGTTGGTGATCCCTCGCCCTTCTGTCGAACCACCACTACGCATCCCTCGCATTCCATTGCGCAGGAATGTCCATAACCCCCAGGCTAGGGCAACTCATAACTACAGCTTAGTAGATGACTTAGCACAATCCCCGGCTGCCATGTCAGTTTTGGAAGTCCTCCAGACTTGTCCTACGCAGCGGAAATCACTACTTTCTGCCTTGGGGTCAGTCGACCCTGCTGATACTCGACTCATCACCTTCGGCCTCGATAGCTACGAACTGTGTCTTCCCGCCGCGGTTGCTATTCAAATACCAGTAAGAATACAGAACATCATCGTCCATCGGTGTATCATCGATGAAGGGGCATCTACATGCATCATGTCCAAAACAGTATGGCAGAAACTTGGTTCCCCGGAACTCATACCTTCTGCCATCACCTTACGAGCTTATGACAGACGACCATCATCTCCTAAAGGGCTCTTCCAAAATGTCCCCGTGGAACTCGGGGGGAAAACTATTCTCATTGACATCGAAGTTATCGACACTCAGCTCGATTACAATATCTTACTTGGATGTAGCTACATGTATGCTATGAAGGCAGTAGCATCATCAGTCTTTTGGACAATCATGTTCCCCCACAATGGAAAGATTGTAACCATTGACCAAGTATCACATTACAAGCCAAACCCCTCTGCCAATCTCGATAACATTCTTCCTCTTATTCACACCAACATAGAAGTATATCCACTCATTGAGATGGGTCCTAGTATTTTCAAAGATCCATCATTGTTAGGGACGTACCATGGAGCACCACCACTCCTTCCCCCTAATCAGGTATGCGTCGTATCCTCTAACGGAACTCACACAGAGGATGCTCATCCTCCTCAGGAGGCTTCAGTGATTCCTGACGTCTCAAAAGTCGCAGCATCACTCTCACAGGAGCCTCCTGCGAACTCGTCGACCCCCACAGTCCTCGAATCCACACCCCCTCAGAGGCCTAGTCCCATTTGGGAGACAGTTCCCCGACCCCTCACTCAAATTCCCTTCTTTTACCCCCCACCCGGTATAGAAGCTTTCCAGGTAGCCGCAACGCTCACACTACCCAATATGGTTTTAGCCATCCCAGTGTGGTATCTACATCCACCTGAGATGGTCCCTCGCCCACAGGAAGGACTTCCCATGACGATTCCTGTCCTCACTCCCACTCCCCCCACTACCCCCATACTCCCTACCCCCCCTGCTACCGCTGGGGGCAGGAGAAAGAAGAAGGAGCCCACAACTCCACTTCCTCCGCGCATCCCACCACCCTGCTCATTATGTGAGAAAGAGGGTCACCAAACTAAAAACTGCCCATCACTACCAGAATTACGGGATTTGATTCCCCCCAATCCAACCCCCACACCACCCATTACTACTGCTACCACTCAACCTTCCAGTAGTAAAGGGTTGAGGACCAAATTCGCGTGTGCCATCTGTTCTGAGTATGGCCATTACACCCATCATTGTCCAACACTGCCTCATTTCTGACAGGCATTAGCTATCATACGCCAGGACTTTCAGAACAACCCACGCCCTGCTACGTCCTCCACAACAAGTATCACTGACATTCGTTATGTCACTACTTCAGTCAATGAATGCATGAGATGCCCTTGCTCTCTTTACGATTTATTAGAACATTTTACATACCAGTGTCCTATGATCCTGGAATATCGGTGACGCCAATTAGCTCTGCACCACCGACCCGCAGAGGCGATCATTAACAACACTTCACCATTTGAGGATCTTCATGTCATTTCGCCCAAACTCGAGGCACTCCCAACGCCTCCTTGGTTCTTAGATAACATCTCTGAGGAGTTACCCCGCAACCCCCCCAACTCTCGCGCTCATCCCCCTACAGAGACTCTCCATCCCACCACTACGGGTACCCCTCAGTACCTCAATATATGGTTTATGTCGAGTGAACCCTCACTCTCTCCTAGCGATACCCTCTCTGTTGCTTCAGCAGGGGGCAATCCCACTATCACAGAGATCACTCCTCACGATCCATTCTATTCCCGTCGTTTCCACTGCGACGAATAAATACTGGAAGAGATACAACACCCAGACTCTCCCTGGGACGCACTACATCATCGTGCTCTCTTCCTTCCGCAGGAAGCCCTCATGCCTCCTAGCCATAATCCTATTTACACAGTCGAAACCAAATACTTTATCCCATCAGGGCCTATCGATTGGTTCAACAATCCTATTCCTGCACCCGATGCTTTTGAAGAAGGTAATCTGGCCAACATTTCCCCCACCATCAAAATCGACATTTCCATTAAAGATGGCATCGTCGAAGAAATCATCATTGGAGCCGCTTGCACTCCTCAGGAAATCACTGCGTATAAAGCTCTCTTTCAGGAATACAGGGATATTTTCGCCTGGTCATACACAGAGATGCCTGGCCTTGACCCCTCTATCATCGAACATCGCATTGACACCTGGCCCGACATCACACCAGTTCGCCAGAAACAACGACCGCTACATCCATCCAAGGCCACGGCTATCAAAGCCAAAATTGACAAATTGCGTATGGCCAGATTCATTTACCCCATCGCTTATACTTCATGGGTTTCCAACCCTGTACCCGTCAACAAAAAACAGGGCACTATTTGCGTCTGCACCGACTTTCGCGATCTCAATAACGCATGTCCAAAGGACAACTTTCCAATTCCTTTCATCGATCAAATTATCGATGACTGCGCCAGCCACGAGGATCTCTCCTTTATGGATGGTTTCTCTGGCTATAACCAAATTCAAATCCACCCAACCGATCAGTACAAAACCACATTCATTACCCCGTGGGGTACTTTTGCATATCGTGTCATGCCTTTTGGCTTAAAAAATGCTGGCGCAACTTTCCAGTAGGGCATGACATACATCTTTCATGATCTGGCTGCAATCATCCTTGCCTACTTAGATGACCTCACCGCTCGATCTAAGAAATGCACCCAACACCTCCATGATTTACGAATCATCTTTCAATGGTGTCATCAGTACAACATCCGCTTGAACCCTCTCAAGTGTGTGTTTTTTGTCACCACAGGGTGCCTCCTCGGTTTCATTGTTTCACAAAGCGGTATCACTGTGGACCCCCTCAAAGTCCAAGCCATCACCGAGATTCCACCTCCTCGGAATTTACGATAACTTCAAAGTCTACAGGGCAAAGCCAACTTTCTTAGACGCTTTGTTCCTGATTATGCTATACGCGCACATGGTTTCCTTCGCTTACTACGTCACGACATCCCTTTTCATTGGGACGACTATGCCCAACAGTCATTTGACAACCTTAAAGAAACGCTTTCCAATGCACCTTTGATTAGTGCACCTGACTACAATCGCAACTACATCCTATACGTATCAGCATCAGTTGTATCAGTAGCCAGCGTCCTCGTCCAGCTCAGAGATGACAATCGTGAACACGTCATTTACTACGTCAGTAAGAACCTCTCAGGGCCACCCTTGAAGTATAAACATGAATAGAAACTTGCTCTTGCAGTTGTCCTTGTAGTGAAAAAACTGCGCCATTACATTCTGCTTCGTACCACCAAGGTCGTCGCAGATTCCAACCCTATGCAATATTTGCTCAGCCGTCGACAAGTCAACGACAAATTCGCTCGATGGATCGTTATCCTTCAGGAGTACGACCTCGAGTTCTCAACACCTAAGAGTAAGAAGGCCCTCGTTCTCGCCGAACTTGTCACGGCCCTTCCCTCTGACACACCTAGTGCCCCCATCAATACTGACTTTCCTGATGAACATCTCTTTTACATCGCTTCCGATGATCCTTGATATGGCGACCTTCTCGTCTACCTACGAACTCAAAAGTTCGGTAATCACCTATCACGAGATGATCGTCGGCGTATTGGTCATCAGGCCCGACGCTATCTCCTCAAGACCATGTTACAACGCATGGTTAATAAACATAAAACCAATTGGCATCACATGTTATTTTCCGCGCTATGGGTGTATTGAACGACAGTAAAGACCGCTACAGGTTTCACGCCATTTCATTTAGTCCATGGGGTCGAGACAACTCTTCCCATCGAGTGCGAAATTCCCACCCTCCGCACTGCAATTGAGCTATTACCTGACACTGCTCCAATGGAGCAGCGCTTGCTGAACTTGGAGTCTCTAGATGAAGATCGTCGATCCTCATTATAGAACAATGAGGTAGCTAAAAAATGATCCAAGGCTACCTTTGATCGCCATGTCAACCTTCGATCATTTCGTGAAGGCGACCTTGTCCTAGCCTATGATATCACTCATGATACATTTGGCCACAGCAAATTTGAATCACTTTGGTATGGCCCTTACATCATCCAACATTGTCTCACCAAAGGCGCATACATCCTGGCCTCCCCCGAAGGCCTCTCACTCAAAGAACCCGTCAATGGGTTATACCTCAAGAAATTTTATGCTTAAATGTAGTCATGCTACTTTAGGTTATTTTCTTTTCTAGCGTTTTTAATCTTTTTTCTCCCTCATCTAAACTATCCTTTGTGCTATTGACAGATGCTTCCTCCACCAGCTTACCACATTGGTTACGCCGACGGTGCCAGCCGTTGGACACAAAATCTCGCTTCGGCTACTTGGGCTCTCTACACCGAACACATGAAATGATACATTCAAGCGGCATATGTTTGGGACCAGCAACCAACAACCAAGCCGAATAAACTGCTGTCATTGGCCTCCTGATCGACGCCCAACATCATCATATTCGTCACCTTAGCATTTTCCTCGACTCTCAACTAGTCGTTCTCCAGCTCAACAATGTTTACCGTGTACGCGATCCATGCCTCTTTTGCAAATACCTGCAGGTTAGATTATTATCTCGACATTTTGATTCCATTACATTTACACATATTCCAAGAGAATTGAATCAAACAACTGATGAAATAGCTAACATGGTGTTAGATTGGCATATATCACATCAAGCTACACATACATAAACATCTCATACATCCTGTCACAGCATATAGTTAGAATAGACATCATCATCATCAACACAAAACACATGTACACAGCATTTGGATCTCAAAAAGATGTATACTCATATATATATATCAAGGCCTCTCCAGCCATCCGAATGTTTACATACAAAAAAGACATCGGCCCACAAGCCAGTGCCACATCTCGGTACAAAAATCGTCTCACCAGCCTATCAAAAAGGTATACACAGTACATACATACATTAGGCTGCCTCTATCGCACCCCCAGCTGCCCCTCCCTCAGGCGGAGGTGGTAGCCCACCCCCACCTGCTTTAGGCGGTGGTGGTGGAGCACCTGCTGGACCCTCCTGCCCCAGCGGCAGGCATCCACTAGTCATCGCGGCGAGCACAACTGCTCGTTGCATTATGCCCCGCCATGGTGGCGGTAGTCCTATGCACTGCTCCAGGAACCCCTCGTCCTGGATGTGGATCCACATGCCCTCAGGCACGTCCTGCAACACCGTCTCCAGACGACGGCGTATATCATCCAAATATACTCCGGCTGCCGCTGGAGGTGCATGAGATGGCCCCGCACCAGGGTCATCGAATTGACGCCTCCTCGCCACCCTCTCGGGCTCTGCTGGACGCCCCGCGGCCTCATCCCGTCGACGTCTCTCTCCATGCGGCAGTCTCTCCGGCTCTCGCTGAACCGACACTCTATACAACTCCACCTCGCGCCCGCAAGGTGCCACATCTGCACATACACCAAACAACAAACAACAAATCGTATCAGTGTCTATCATCAAACATATGAACTGATATTTCAAAAACATCAAATAAATCAACAATATACAAAACTCAACATACCTGGATGGCCAAAAACCTCCCCAGGAGGCAATACCATGTTCGGGTCCCCTCGGAAGTCCACCCCAGCATAAGGGTACTGAAGTATGACCTGTGGAATCTGCCGCTAGATCTGTGCCGCCTGCACTATGAAGTAATGCCTGCCTTCGCCACCACCGTGGCGAACCAAAATCTGGGACCACCGCCTCAATCGAGGCTCTCGCGCCCTAGGCGCCTCTAGCAGAACCCGTGGGCGCAGCATCGACACCCTCTCCAGAAACCAGGCTACCAGGATAGAGTCGAACGCAAACTCCCCGGTACCTGTGGACCGACAACGGTCCAGTTGCGCGATCATCCGCGCGTGTAGTGTCAAACCCCAGGCGAACCGCTCACGAACCACCACCACCCTCTCCATCACCAGCAGCTGGCCACCACTGATCCGTTGGGTCGCCAGTGACCCATACACCCGAACAATCATCACCGCTATGCAACGATGCAACAGGGAATCTATACCACTAATACTGACTACAGTCCCAGACATGTAGTGCTCGCCTGAGCAATATCGCTCGATGACCTCTGACAAGTGTGTGTCCCTCGACAGCACAGGCTCTGCTGGCAGCGGTGTTCCCTGGAAGGGGAGCCCAGTCAAGAAATATATATCCTCCACCGCAGTGAAGGGAATCTGCTCTCCTTGCACAAGGAAGCAGTGAAGATCTGGGCTCCACATCTGAAGCAAGAACTGGAGTAAGTACTCCTGTGCCCGTATCAACGGGCACTCAAAAAAATTTAGCAACCCTTTGGTTGCTAAAGCCGCTCGAACCGCAGGCCCTGCATTGGCCACAACATCCCGCAACTGCGACCAGTCTCGCTCACGCCACCGCACATCCATAGTCACTATTGGCAACCTGCAATCAACAACAGAGTCTTATATCAGCTTATACACCCATCAAAGGCATCAAAAAGACTCATTTTTCATCCTTCAACCTTGCCTCTAAGGCGCGGTTTTCCCACCCACAGGCGCGCACACATGCGCACCTGTTCACTATACAGGCGCGCACGTATGTGTGCCTGTTTTTCTCACAGGCGCGCTCGTGAGCGCACCTGTTCACCATACAAGCGCACTCTAGTGCGCGCCTGTCACACCCACAGGTGCGCTCTGGTGCGCGCCTGTTCACCCCACAGGCGCGCACTAATGCGCGCCTGTCCACCTCACAGGCGCGCCCCTAGGGCGTGCCTTAAATTCCATCCCACACACACCAATGCGCGTTTATTCAGTGGACAGGCGCGCACGTATGTGCACCTTCCACTGAATCGCCCGTGCATGTGGGCCCACATCCTACCCAAAAGACCCCTCAAAACCCCTGTACGCCCCCCCATACCTACCCTGCCCAAAAATTAGAAACCTATTTCTATGCAGAATAATCAGACCACTAACCTGAAACTCGCACACCGTCGATCGGATACCTCGTGCTCCCTGAATCACTCAATCTCCTCTGAATCTGCTCATCCATTCACTGTAGCAGCAGGTACAAATGAGGTGGCAATGTGGGCCCTACAGCTATATATAGGCCTTTTTCCAAACTTCCACTCACCATTCCGGGAGCCCAAAGTGTCCATTTTTCGAACCGTCTTCAGCCACGGGATCAACATCCCGCCACCTACATCACAACTGTCTTTTTTTTCATATCATGGTCAGGTACGCACACGCATTGTCACATTTATCTAATACATGCTCATATCTTTGATTCTCTTCAGATATTGTTCACTTTGGGTATTTGGTTGTTCTATGTGCAGGTACTTGATCATCATCTTTCCACATCGTTCCTTCAGGTATATACTCAACACTGGCATGTAGTCTCTCCCGCTGTATTGCATGTACATTTCCAATCACTCCCTCTGATATTGGCCTTTAAGATATCCCTTTTCGGCTCTGCAGTACTCACACCTCTATTTTTTCATCTTCAGTACTGTAACCCGGTAGCATTCTCACCCACATGAGTTGTCCCATTCATAGCACCTTTTGGCACTTTTGACACTCATGCTGTTCTTCATTACCCTGTAGGGATGGGAGTCCCGATAGTCTTTCATCATGTTGCAGATCAACCACATACTTCTTCTCCTCATTTTGCTAGCTTCCCATATGGACTCCCAGATCATCGCTTTATGGTTCTATCATTTTTACCTACACCTCCGCAGGATCATGAACCCTCCATTTCATCCACCATCAGTTTGCCCATCTATGAACCTATCTTCATTTCACCTACCTCATACAGAAACTCACCAACGGGGCCCCCACCCTTCATCAGTTTTCGAAGAAATTTCTACCCTTCCTGGGGCACTCATTTCACATTGGGGCACCCGTTTATGTATTTGTACATTTTTCCCAAATTATTCATTATTTATTGTACAAACGCCTTTATTTCCAGTCATTACATTTTCTTTTGTCGTCACCGTTGGCGACTTGCTTTCTTTTTGGCCACACGCAACCCATGTCACCCTTGGTTGGAGCATTACTTATCATCTACCCTTGCCGGCATCGTCCATATCTTCAGAGTACTCCACAGGTCACTTACCTCTACCCTCCGAATTTGTTCACCTTGTCCCGCCTCTGGCACAAATTATCCTCGGTCTTGGTGTCCCCCTGAGACTCGACCTTGTCACACGGTTGCGGCCACTGTTTATCTCATACATCCTCCAGCCAAGGGAAGTCTTGAGTCTTCCCACTTCTTGACTTCGTCCATGTACCTCTGCCACTTCCTCACCTCAGTCGATTCCGCGAAGCCCTTTTCTTCTGGGAGTCGCGTCCCCCTTTTGTCGACATCAACACAATTTTCCAGAAGGGTGGCCGTATATTGATTCTCATTTTCCATTCAATGAGAGATCTCGGATGGTACAGGGGGAAACACCATTTCTCCCTGATGTCGTTGACCCCCATAACATTCGACGCCAACACTTCTTCATGTTGTGGTGGGTCTTACTTTGTGACTATTGCAGTTATTATTATCAGTTGCCGAAGACCTCTGAGCTTGGTAGGGCCATCACTGCCCGCATCATCTTTGCTGATTGTTACTGCGATCATTGCCTATTGTTTAGAGTATGTTCATTTGCAGAATTGTCTTCTGCCTTTATCATTACCGCCCCCGAGGGCGCTGCAGTTGTCTACACCAACACTTCAGTCATATTTTTTCAGAGATACATCACATGAGCATGGGGCATGCCCACCTCGTTTGTACACACTTGTAAATTGTTACACACCTTACAGAAGGTCGGGTTCTACCGGTTCCTTTCTTCTCCAAAGGATTGCTCCACACGGTCCCACTCTTTCTCTCCCTTACAACACCATTCTCAGTAAAAGAAACATTGATGGATTTCGGCTATACATGTGCTCCTAACCTCATCCATCAGGGGGCATCTGTTATCACTGAAATTTCGTCCACACATGGCGATAAGAACTCCGCATCGTCAAAACAGGAATGAAGTCATTCATGGCACAGGATTAATTCCACAGCATTGCAAAAGGGTCAAAAACTATACAAAGTAGATATAAATTGAAGGGCGCTTTACAGAATCTGGGTGCGCGCGCATATGCGCGGAACAACAACGTACAATGCACGCATATGCGCACGATGCGCGGATGTTGGGCGAAAAACCCGCGCACCTGCTAAACAACGCATTTATTGAAATTGGTCGGCCTCCCAACCACTAATGGATCAGCTTCCAAACCGATTTGACATCAAATCTGAGCTGAATCCGCATGGTAGGCTGGTCAAAGACCTAATTGAGCCCTAAAGAGCCCATTTTCACACCTCAAAGGAGTTACATAATCACCCAATGCCACGCTATAAAAAGCCATGAAGAAACATCATTTTCTCAAGGAATTTCATGTAATGTTATGCTGCTTAGATTGTTTTAAGGACTCACTCCTTGGCAATTACACTTTGGCACCATTTCATTGAGCTATCCACCCCTGTCTTGAGTGGATATGCTTTGAGTTCTTTCACCATCATTCTCATTTTCTTATTGTAAGGAGAGAAAGTTTGTGAGGGCCTCAAGAGCCTTCCTTTGGAGGAAGAAGGAACCACAATTCCCTTTCTTCATTGTGCTTTGGATTTCATCAATTGATCAGCCTAAAAACATTGGTGATATTGGTCCATTGTGTTTGTTATTTCTTTTTCCATATACTCTTAGTTTTAGTTTGTTTTTATTTAATTCTTGTTTATAGTTTTGTTGTTCTTTTTCTAACCCTTTCCTCTATAGCTGTCATGCCTAGCAAGACCCAACTGGGCATGTAAGCACCCTTTATTTGCTCACCAAGTGACGAATTGGGTGCAAACAATGTCTATCTGTTACCTTTCCACCCTTATATTTCTCTGCATCATGTCGGGGTTTCCATGTAGCTTGAGCTCTTCCCATAGTGCTGGTAGTCCTCCATGCACCTCTTGATCGGTTTCCTGTCTGGTGCCCTGCTGGTGCATAAATGTGTTCATGCACATGCCCTTGCCTTGATGACTTTTGCCTCTCTATATGATGTGGATGGCGATATACAACAACTGTAGGAATTTGTTCTTTTTTCTTTAAATCTGCAACACTTTGTACCTTTGAGTCAATGACCTCCTTAGCTTCTTGATTATGTTCTTTTTGTAGTTTTGCTTCATCTCCTTCTATAGATTCTGCCTCCGATTCAACTTCAGACTGGGCAATAACTTCTTTGCTAACCTCCATGGGTCCATGTTTCTTATTAAGAGACACATCCTGCAATGTGATTTTATTTTTCTTGTACCACAACTTTAAAAACTTCTTTTGCACATTAATATTAATAGTACCCACTGATTCTATCCAAGGATATCCCAAAACAATATCCACTTCATCCATATCCATAGCATAAAAATCTGAATGCAACACATATTTATCCATGGTAATATTCAAATCTTTAAAAATTTGAACATTTTCACCCTCAACATGTGTTCTTTGAATATTCTTTATTGGAACTTGCAAT